>JAPMUY010002196.1:107500-205306 GCA_026901105.3 Galaxias olidus
AAAGGCTTTGGCAGTGCATGGAATAATGTATTGAGTGATTTCACTGTGCAGTTGGCAGAACACGATAATTTGTCCGAGCAGACAGGCCAAATCAGTCGTTTCATATGAACTGTGTGCCATACAGATTTTTAACTGCCCGGAGTAAACAGAGTAGCGGTGACAGAAGCTTGTTTTTCTTGCACAGTTCCGTCAGCTCTTCTAAGCAGAATCCCGAGCCTGCGGTCATCCCATCCTCTCCACCAAGACTGAACCTTTGTTTAAGTACTGCCCATGTATACCATGAGCTTTTGAATGTGTGCATACCTCTTCCAATCCTCTCATTGTCTGTCCTTCCTCAGATGAAACAGAATATGAGTACAGTGGCAGTGAAGAAGAGGAGGAGGAAACTCCTGAACAAGAAGGAGAGCCCAGGTATCATGCTCATAATATACGAACTAGCTTCTAACAATGCCATGTACTAGCTAACTTACTAATCACTAACAAGTATAGAACAAACCGTCCGCTAGCCTAAATGTTTCAACACCTACTAGCCTAAGTCTGTACACCACTCATTGCCCCAGGCTATTGACCAGATGGCGCCATTAGCTAACCTGCTAGCTGTGTACTCCATCTCTCTCTAGCTCTATCGTGAACGTGCCGGGCGAGTCGACACTGCGCCGCGACTTCATCCGCCTGCAGCAGGAGAACAAGGAGCGCTCGGAGGCGCTGCGGCGCCAGCAGCTCCTCCAGGAGCAGCAGCTCCGAGAGCAGGAGGAGTACAAGCGCCAGCTCCTGGCCGAGAGGCAGAAGCGCATCGAGCAGCAGAAGGAGCAGAGGAGGCGACTGGAGGAGGTATGGTGCAGAGTGTACAGTAACTGTTTGGAGAGTTAAAATATGTTTGGTAGAAGTTTAATGGGCTATCTACAGTTGGTGCCTGGACCATCTCTTTAGCGTCTCATGTGCCTTCCAAGTTCCCCTGGCCAGTTCACAATCCCAACAAAGCAAATAACCCCATATACTGAAACAAAAAATGTAGCTGAGCATTCGTTTGAGTATCTAATCTAAGGCTAAAAATCTAAATATTCCCTACCATTTCCCCCGGGCCTGATGTTTTACAAAGTCAGTGAGAACCATTAGTGCGGTGGTCTACCGCCAAGCCTCGACCCCTGGGGGCCATGCGTTCTCTAATGTTCCTTTATCTCTGAGGGAGATAGTGTAGCCAGAGAGACCAGGCTCCACCGCCAGTCAGTCACCCTGCTGGGCCCGGCTGCTCCTTCTCGTCCCTGTTAGCTGGCTGCAGAGACCGTCCTGGAGACGGCGTGTGCTACTTTATTTCCGTTGTTTGTTTTAGTCCACAGACAGACAACAGCTGGCTAGCTAACTCCCTGGAAGTGGAAATGAAGTGCTTAGAGGCGTGCACGGGCATCGGTTCAAGAGTTTGTTTTTCTGCGTCCCACTTGACACTTTAAGCCTGTTCATGAACATGTTTGTTCATTTTGTTGGAGTATGTATTCCCCACAGCGTTACAGTGTACTATCAAAACAAATGCATATATCTTCAGCCTATATCTTCATGACCAAACTCACGTTTCAGAGCAGACTACAAGTCACAATTAACAATGTTTGTATGGGCTAGTTGACCATGGGGCTGTGTGAATTTAATGCCAGCATACATGTGGGGTCCTGTTAGAAATTTTGCCCCATCTGAGTTTTGGGTTCAAATATGGAACATTTGAAAACACGATGCTCCATGAAGCATGCAAACTCACCTAATATCCTTCAGATCTCAATCCATGAGATTTTGACTACCACCATAAGTCGGTGTGTACTTTCCTTATACGGCTGTTCTAAAACGCCAACTGTGAAGTAACCGTCAGTCATGCTTTAGTTTGACTCAGATTAAATTGTTAAGTTATAATGCCTCAAATGAAATGATGACAGCTCAACGCTATCCGTGCGGACCCGTTACCAAGCAAACCCTCCACTATCCTGGCCTAAAGCTACTCATTCAGAAGTATGATATAACAGCTGGTTAAAAACAGCTTATTCAAAGCCAAAAGTTAAAACCAGCGGAGTTATCCGAATTAAAATACGACTTCACCGCTCACGTTTGTAGCGTTGACGTGCTTCTGAAAGTTGCCCCTTGTGGTTGCCCACAGCAACAACGACGCGAGCGGGAGATGCGGAGGCAGCAGGAACGCGAGCAGCGCCGCCGCGAGCAGGACGAGAAGAGGCGCATAGAAGACCAGGAGCGCCGGCGCAAGGAGGATGAGGAGCGCAGGAGGGCCGACGATGAAAAGAGGAGGGCCGACCGTGAACAGGTGAGGGTGGAGCGAGAACATGTGATTAAAGCGGTTAAGAGGTGTATCATTATACGTTATCAACAACAAAGGAACTGAAGTATTTGATGGCCTGGTGCTTGAATTTCCCATTGAAATGTAACGACTCAGGGTGCGACCTAATGGACACTTGTTAATGCTTTCTGCAAATAAAAACCAAACAAGAATTCACTTACTCAATTCTTGTGGATTCACTGTTGGCTGGTCGCTCTTGATTGACAGGAGTACATCCGCCGCCAGCTGGAGGAGGAGCAGAGGCACCTGGAAATCCTGCAGCAGCAGCTTCTCCATGAGCAGGCCATGCTGCTGGTGAGTCAGCTCTGCTTTGACGTCCGTCACCCTCGCGCTCCGTTCCTTTATTTCCGTCCTACTGTTCTATGTCGCTGGCTCGTAAGAATAGTTTTGACCTGTTGAATTAGAGTTGTCAGGTTAATCGCAAGTGTAGCGCTTTCTCTCTCCGCCTAGTCCCGTATGATTAAAAAAAATAATAATAATAATCGAATTATTGTGACAACTTTGTAATTGTGGGACAAATGGGGGTGATTATGAAACATACTGAGCGGGACGTGTAGGTGCGAGCCAGTTGACTTGCGGTCCGTTTTGAACGATGTCACCAGGAAGAGCCTTGCAGGAAGAGAAGGGGGCTTCCCTTGTTTTCTTTACAGATGTCCCGTGTTCTGCTGAGGTTGTGGGATGTTATCGGAGCTAATGGGACGTAGGTGTTTACGTTTGCTGAAGGCTTCTGTCCCCTCGGGGCAGAGACGGGAGGACGTTGGAGAATCAAAGGATGTGACCGCTCACATCCCCTCATTTGTCACACCATCGCTTGCCAGTGTTGTGTTTCACCATTTTGTCTCTCCCCCGTTGCTGTTCATAGGCTTCAGGCTCAGAGATTGACCACCACCATTTGACGTCTTCCAGCTTTGAAAAAATTGTTTAATGCAAATGTTTATCCAATTTTACCGAGTGAAACACGCGCTCGAAATTACACACTCTCGCTAGATACAAGCCAAGGATACCGTCCCTTCTTTGATACAAGCATTCTTTAATTAAAATCACATTAAAGTGTAAGAATCATTTGCACAAACCCACAGCCGTTGCAGACATACACTAATTGGAAAGCCACTCCGCACCTCAGAGGAGAGGCTCGATTTAGAGATTTCAGCGCCGGCATCTCAACACCCCCTTCCCTCCCTCCCTGTACTCAGGAGTACAAGTGGAAGGAGCTGGAAGAGCAGCGGCAAGCCCAGAAGATCCAGAGGCAGCTGCAGCAGGAGCAGGCCTACCTGCTCTCTCTCCACCTGCAGAGTGGGACTCCCCTCTCCCAGCCACAGAGTGCCAAGGCCCCACCAAACCCAGACCCCAAAAGGCCACTGTCTCCTCACACTCCGAGCTGGGAGAAGACCAAGCAGCCACTGAATCTGAGCCTAGAGAAGATTAAAGCCACACAGTCACAAGCTGCCCCTGAACCCCATGGCCCCGCCTCCCCTGACTCTGAGCCAATCAGAGAGGTGAACCCCCCCTGTAGCTAGTTGCCGTGGCCTGCCTTGTGCTTGTGTACTCGCATTGCTAGAGGGTGTGGTGATGGCTGCCGCTGGTGTGGGTGTATGGATAACTGCTTTTTTCATCTAGTTTTAGAGAACCCATATATATCGCTTTTCTAAAACAAAAACTTTGACAGCAGTTTTAACGTCTAGATTCTATATATTTTGGCCCCTACAAGATCAATAAGTTGTCCTTCAGGCACATTCCAGGTGCCTATTTAGCATAGCCTCTTTGATTAGGAAACAATGTCTTTGCATAAGTACCGTGCATCGATTTTTGTTGTGATGGAGACTGGGACTTTTGAGATGCATCTTTAATGTTTGATTTAAATGTGTATTGGAGACCTCTGCTGTCTGCTCACGGTACTGCATTCTAAGAAACAAACAAACACAGCCCAATGCTGTCTTCCACCCAGGATGACAACAGTGCACACACGATCTGAAGCTGCCGCTTTGTGAATTAACGCCTGCTTTTAGATGTCTTTGATACAGTGCAACTAAAACCTCTTAAGATGAAACGTCCTCATTTGATTTGGAATCCATTACGAGGCCTATTCATGGTTCGGTTTCTCAATGTATCCTTAAAAAGGTACAAGAACATTTTGGGCATTAGTAGGCTTACATTAACGACTAATGAATGTCATAATAACACATGCTGAGCAATAGTTCTTGTGACGTGTTCTTCGTTCACTTTTGACTTCTTTCACGTTAACCCTCTCTCCTGTGTGCTGTCATCCTCATTCTTTACATCAATCAATTCCTTCTTCTTCAGGGCTTGCACCATATTGTACGCAATATACTTGTTTTAATAAATCAGGTAGACATCGTAAATATTCCATATATCATGATTTGGGTTGTCCTCAAAGTCAAAAAGATAACACTCTTTCCCTTCATCGAATCCCTCCCATAGCTACAGATGCTTGCACCATTCAAACCTATTGGCCTTTGTGGTAGGGCACAGCGGTTATTCTAATTAGCGAGTGTTTTTGTGTTTCCTGAACGCTAATGACCTCGTCAGATAAAGAGCCGGCTCATTAGGCCTCGGCCTGTGTCCTCATTTCCCCCTCGACCTCCTGCTGCTCCTCTGATGACCTGCCCTGAGAGAGGACAACCAGCTGGACGGGAGGGCTTAGCCAGAGGGAGGAGAGTGGACATGGGCATACGTTTACCTCGGCTATTCGGGGGCAGGGACACCTAAAATGGCTGACGCATTACTAACTGTCAAATGCACAGATTAAAACTTCTGCTCGCTTCGGAAGGGAGAAAAGGACACCACAGCTAACATTTTCGTATATGTTTAGTTTTCAGGGCCTGGGTTCTTTTTGTTTATTTTTTATTGATCTAACACCAGTTTTTTCTTTAATAGCTCTGATGTCCCTTCAACGTTTTCAACTAAATTGGCTTATGGGCAGCCATTTTAAAAGCATGCACCTAATTTCTAACCCATGCATTTTGTTAACCGTATACTATAAAGATGTTTCATCTCAAGAGTTTTGGAAAAGGAAAGGAAACCTTTTTTCCAGTCTTTGTGTAGGCCTATATGGTAAACCAGTGATATAATTGGTCTGTCATAAGAACAAATTCTTTCCTTGGTGTTCATGCTGGTGTACTTGTAGCGTTAGTTATCTCTGCTACAGTAGAATTGCATTATACTAACATAGCGACCAATAGCTTTTGTTCCCTCGTCCTCTTTGTTTTCCACTAGTCCTGTACAATGACCATCCCTGCCTCTGTAAAACATGACTAACGTGTGTGTAAATAACGTGTGTGTGTGTTTCGCCTCCAGGCTGACGAGCGGTACCGTAAGAACATCCAGGGTTCTCCCCAGTCGGCCCAGGTCAAGCAGCAGCAGCCGCCGGTCCCGCCCCGCTCCTCTGAATCCTTCTCCAACGGGAACGCTGCCGAGGTGCCAGCCATGCATCGGCCCATGGAGCCACAGGTAACCATGGCAGCCCCCTTTTGAACACAGAGCCCCGGTTTGCTTTTTCCAGGGTTGCTGTTCCTTAACTTATGAAACGGCGCTCTGCTCAATGTCCTATATGTTTTCAAGTGTAGGATGGTTACGCTGATGACCGATAAGGATTCTCCACTGACCCTCTGTGTTCATGTTCCAATGTGTTCTTGTTTCTACTCTTCCCTCTTCCTACAGTGGGTCCCAAGCAGGTGTGTCTTAAGCGCTCCTGGATTGTGCAGACATTTACCCCTGTCGCCTTTTTTAAAAAATTATATTTTTCCTCCTTACCTTTCAGCTCCCTATGATTAACACTTTGATTGACAGGTTGTTTGATCCTGATTTTGTCAGCCGGACCCAAGTTGCTGGCGATGACGGATGAACGTTTTGAAATGTTTTATTTGCTTGTGTCTAGATAACTATAGTTGTTTTTTAAAGGGTCAAAGGTGTATTGTTTGAAGGGACTTAATAATGAACCTATTCTCATTTCTTATTCCACCTTAAAAACTGTGATTCATATGTTGTTTTTAATCCAAGTATGAGTCAGCACAGTCCTACATCATTTGTTTTGAATATGCCCTGTGAATCATACAAGAAAGCAGTAACTTTGGTGATGCAAGGATGATTGGTGGATTGTTAAGTGACTGCCAATATTTAAAACTAGATTATTCCTTTTTTGCTCATTAGCTTCAAGTCATTAGACTCATGTGAGGCTTGTTGACACAAGCTTGTAACAGTGGTTTACTTTGTTTGGTAATGAATCTGGATAGGATAGTTTTGTTTGAATGGAATCTTCTTACAGTGGATTGAACAGGAATGATTAGTCATATGTCGATTTTATGTAGTTCTTGGAATATGGTCAACCATCTAACTCTGGATATGGTCAACCATCTAACTCTGGATATGGTCAACCATCTAACTCTGGATATGGTCAACCATCTAACTCTGGATATGGTCAACCATCTAACTCCGGATATGGTCAACCATCTAACTCCAGATATGGTCAACCATCTAACTCCGGACATGGTCAACCATCTAACTCCGGATATGGCCAACCATCTAACTCCGGATATGGCCAACCATTTAACTCCAGTAATGGCCAACCATCTAACTCCCAACCAGGCTTGTTCAACGTGCGCATGTGGTTCCATGCCACTCTGTGATACTTCCATACTGCATGCCAGTTTCAGTTTTAGGATTTCAGGGTTTGTTCACGGCACTCATGTTCATTCTCATAAGTGATGATGACACTGGAGGCTCCCTGGGACTCTGAACAGGCGAGATGGTCGTGTGTAATCAATTCAAATGAAAAGGTCCAATTATTATTAGCCATGACAACTCATTTCCCTCGTCCTTTGGTCCAGGGTCCCTTCAGAGGCTCCCATCACTGTGCTCTGCCTGGGCCTGCTGTTCTGTGGTCCCCCCTTTCTCCTCCCTCCCTCCTCCCTGCACACTGACTGTCCCCCCTCCACCTAACGTCTGCGTTCTCTGTCCTCCTCCATAAGGTCCGGTCCAACATGGCCGCTCTAAAGAGCAGCGGCAGCGTGGCCGCTAACCCCCCGCCGCCCGTCGTCGCCCACTCCTTCAGCGAGCCCCTGGCTCCTGGCTTTGCCCAGCTCCACCTCCGCAGCCAGGAGCCTCATCACCACCATCACCACCACCACCACCACCCTGCAACACCTCCATCTTCATCCTCCTCCTCATCCTCGCCTGCACGCACTGACCCGCCGCTGCCCCACCCCCAGCCTAGGGCCCCGCCCTGCCCGCCTGTCCCAGCTGACGAGGCCCCACCCAGGGTAAGCACAGGCCACGCCCCGGGGGTTGTGTGGCACTGGTAGTTGGGTCGGCCCGTGTTTTAGTGTAGAACTATTCCCTCTTAGTGTGTATTAGTGACCTCTCCCATGCACAAACCACTGTTAGTGCGTAAAGGGGCCACACTCAAGTTGAGTCTGACAAACGTATATGTACATGCTGTACATATTGATGCAGAAGAATATATTATATTAAGGGTAGATTCATGCATCTGGATAGGATGAGCGGAGCTTTGCCATCCTAACCTCAGTTCCGTTGGCATTGTTACTGTCGATAAAATGAAGCCTTTTGTGGTTGTAGGAGTCACCCCACACCCTCCT
Source organism: Galaxias olidus (assembly GCA_026901105.3). Lineage (NCBI taxonomy): Eukaryota > Metazoa > Chordata > Actinopteri > Galaxiiformes > Galaxiidae > Galaxias > Galaxias olidus. The sequence goes on from JAPMUY010002196.1 coordinate 115,445, forward strand.
ATTATTCCCTGCTAGAATCATTCAGATTTTCAGATGATGGGGACTAAGGAAATATCTAATATGCGTAGAACATCAAATTCACGGTAATGTACTGTAAGTTATACTCAAAGCCAACACATTTAGGCCCTTGCTTAGAGATAGCCTGTATGCTCTCGATATCTTTTTAGAGGAAAGAGCCCGTCGAAGCTGTTTGACCCCCACATTAAACCGCCTGCAATAATGAACCGCGTTCTGCTCTGCTGTTATGCTGTGGAAACTACCCATTTTTACATTCTAACTAATCAATTCTCCTTTGAAACTAATGCAAACATTCAAAAAACATTTGCTTATGTAACTGCCATAATACAAACTGAAAGTAAGTTGAACTTTAAACCATAATGTCTGTCAAAGTACTGTAGGGGACTTACAGTGCATCCGGAAAGTATTCATACCCCTTCACTTTTTCCACATTTTATTATGTTACAGCCTAATTCCAAAATGGATTAAATAAAAAAAAATTCTCAACATTCTACACATAATACCGCATAATGACAAAGTGAAAAAAGTTTTTTTGAATCTTTTGCAAATATATTAAAAATAAAAAAATAAAATATCACATGTACATAAGTATTCACACCCTTTACTCAATACATTGTTGAAGCACCTTTGGCAGCAATTACAGCCTCAAGTCTTCTTGAGTATGATGCTACAAGCTTGCCACACCTATTTTGGGGCAGTTTCTCCAATTCTTCTTTGCAGATCGTCTCAAGCTCCATCAGGTTGGATGGGGAGCGTCGGTGCACAGCCATTTTCAGATCTCTCCAAAGATGTTCAATCGGGTTCAAGTCTGGGCTCTGGCTGGGCCACTCAGGGACATTCACAGACTTGTCCCAAAGCCACTCCTTTGTTATCTTGGCTGTGTGCTTAGGGTCGTTGTCCTGTTGGAAGGTCAACCTTCGCCCCAGTCTGAGGTCCAGAACGCTCTGGAGCAGGTTTTCATCAAGGATCTCTCTGTACATTGCTGCATTCATCTTTCCCTTGATCCTGACTAGTCTCCCAGTTCCTGCTGCTGAAAAACACCCCCACAGCATGATGCTGCCACCACCATGCTTCACTGTAGGGATGGTATTGGCCAGGTGATGAGCAGTGCCTGGTTTCCTCCAGACATGACGCTTGGCATTCAGGCCAAAGAGTTCAATCTTGGTTTCATCAGACCAGAGAATTTTGTTTCTCATGGTCTAAGAGTCCTTTAGGTGCCTTTTGGCAAACTCCATGCGGGCTGTCATGTGCCTTTTACTGAGCAGTGGCTTCCGTCTGGCCACTCTACCATAAAGGCCTGATTGGTGGAGTGCTGCAGAGATGGTTGTCCTTCTGGAAGGTTGGAAGTTGTAGAAACATCTCAAGGATGATCAGTGGAAACGGGATGCACCAGAGCTCAATTTTGAGTGTCACAGCAAAGGGTGTGAATACTTATGTACATGTGATATGCATTTTTTTTTTTTTTTTATACATTTGCAAAAAATTCTAAAAAACTTTTTTCACTTTGTCATTATTCGGTATTGTGTGTAGAATGTTGAGAATGTTTTATTTAATCAATTTTGGAATTAGGCTGTAACATAATAAAATGTGGAAAAAGTGAAGGGGTATGAATACTTTCCGGATGCACTGTATTTATATTTTCTTTTTGTATAAGGCAGCTCCACAATTAGCTCCTAACCTGCATGAGTGGGTGTAAAATGAGGGGGATTCGTTGTGTGGTGCTATCGTTCTGCTACTTCTCCCAAATGCAAACGCGCACACACACACACACACACTTGAGTGTGTGTCAGTGGAGCTTATGTGTGAGCGGGTCACTGTCTTTATGGAAGGTTCCTGTAAGGACAACGTCCAGGTCTCCCGTGTTGACACGGAGGGATTCTCCTCACCATGGCAACAGCACACCCAACAGCCAGGCTGGACAGCGCAACACCAGGTATTACATCTTATCACCTCTGTCTGTGTCTCCCCTGTTCTCAGCAACCTCTTTCAGACTTTCCCTCTAGAATGTGCCACCGGCATTTGAAAGGCATGCCTGATCTCCATCCCAATTAGCTCAAAATGATCCCTCTATTCTCCGTCCCACCCTGGCTTTTTGTCCACTGTTCTTGGTTGGTGAGGGCAAGGCTTCGTGTGTACTATGCTCTGACTGGAGAGCTGCAGGCCGTAATTTATGTGGCGTTTCAGAGTGGGAGTGATTTATGTAACAGCGCTTGTTTAACCTTGTGATCCACACTCGCTTCTCACAACGTCTATGTGCCCTCACAAACACACTTTGGCAATTATGGCCCTTATCCTAGGCCTTGGTTAGTCTGAATATTTAGCCGTGCCTTTTATGCTAGTTTCCCTTTTCTCGAGTCGCCGTCTCGGTTGTACTCTTTTCGTTTAGCCGTGTTTGTTCAACCGTGTGTATCAGGGCACGTGTCATCCTGCTGTGTCTTTACGTCTCCGACCTGACCTCTCCCTCTCCCGCTCCCTTCTCCTCCCTGCAGCGCAGCGGAGCCTCGTCTGCTCTGGGAGCGGGTGGAGAAGCTGGTTCCCAGACCCACCAGCAACAGCAACAGCGGCTCCAGCTCCTCCAGCTCCAGCAACTCCAGCTCCCAGCCCAGCTCTCACAGCGGCTCGGGGGAGCGGTTCCGAGCCCGCTGTGAGTCCGTGGCGTCAACACACACAAGCCCTGAAAACACGTATACACACACTCGTTCTACATACCAGGATATGCAACCGGATGTTTTACATGCGCACTTTCAGCAGAATAGTCGTATTTATTAGTAATCACACACACACATATTTACAAATGCAAACACACTCATATAAACCAACAGTCAACCAAACAATAGCATCAACAAAGCACTTCCGGAAGTCTTGACAACAAGGAAACATTAGTCCACAGTAGCGAGTTGTAATCCAGGTACCCTTATATCCCTTATACTGACGTGCTGCCCCGCTGTTCCCCTCAGCCTCCTCAAAGTCTGAGGGCTCACCCCTCCAGCGCCCAGAGAATGCTGGGAAAAAGCCAGAGGAGAGGAGGGACTTGGTCAGGACTAACAGACCGGCGGTGAGAGTTGAACCCCCCCCCCCCCCCCGGCGTCGCTAGATCTGTTCTAGTGTGGTAAACACTAACCCATCTTAGAGGATTAGAGTGTGGAGTTTAAATTTGTTGTTAGTGTAATGGACGTTTTTGTTTTATGTTCAGTTTTCTAAACCCTGACAAAATTTCCTGTGTGTGTTGTTATCCACTGCGGGGGTTCCTTTGGATTTTGGCTTGTGACCTCTTCTCTTTTCAACTCCGATAGGGTGACGTGGTAAGAAGGTGTTAAGTAAAAATGTGTTTTGGTTGACTGATCTCATTGGCAGAAGGTTTCTGTACTAACGGCTTGCTTTCTCTTTCTCTCTTTCAACTCTTTTTCTTGACACTGCGACACGCTTTCTCTCTAACCCAGAAATGGATCTGGGTCACGTTTCCTGTCTTTACAGCTCACTCTGTCTGACCCTTTGTCCTCTGCTTTAGTCCCTTTATAGAGTCCCACTAACCATTTCTAGCCTGAAGACATGTTGGCAGTCAAACACCAGTGGTGTGCAACCGTCATCTCTCTCTTTCTTCTCGTCTGTACTGGCTTTGCTCACTCACTGGCTGGCTTCTTATTGGCTGGTGCGCCTGTGTGACCTCACTTCCTTCCTAATAGCTTCCCGTTTCCTGCTTTGTAATCCTTGCCAGAGGTTTGGCCAAAATGAGCCTGCTGGAAACTGGACGGAGAGTATTTCTGGAACCACTAGACATTCTTTCCATGAGTGTTCACTCTGAACCCTTTGGCCTTTAGGACCTGACGGCCTTGGCCAAGGAGCTGCGGGCGGTGGAGGATGTGCGGCCGCCCCACAAGGTGACGGACTACTCTTCCTCCAGTGAGGACTCGGGCACCACGGATGAAGACGACGATGAAGAGGTGGACCAGGAGGGAGGGGAGGAGTCTACCTCAGGCCCGGAGGACTCTCGGGCTGTGTACGTAAAGGATGTAAAGAAAACAGCTTTTGGCAAAAATGACCATCATGTGACGCTGGCAAAGCTCCCTCAGAAGGACAAATTCCAGCCGTAGCATTATTATATGTTAAATTCCCCCAATGCCAAGGGAGAACCTACACCTGTAAGGTCAGGTTTTCCTTGACTGTGATTGGTTACCTTTTAGTAAAGCTCTCTCTCTCTCTCTTTCTCTCTCTCTCTCTCTCTCTCTCTCTCTCTCTCTCTCTCTCTCTCTCTCTCTTTCTCTCTCTCTCTCTCGTGCGTGCGTGCGCGCGCGCTCTCTCTCTCTCTCTGTGTCTTCCTGCGTCCTTCCCTTAAGCACTTCCAGACTGAGCAATGGAGAGACAGAATCCGTGAAGACCATGATCGTTCACGACACAGGCGAGAGCGAGACATCCAGCACTCCGTGCAAAGACGGCACTCTGGTTGTCCGGCAGGTAAACGCCGATCCCAACCCCCCCCCCCCCCCCCACCACATCATGTCTGAGTCCCACACACTTTTCAGAGGTTGCATTGTGACGTTATGCTCCACATTTCATTTCCCCCTGTGCTCGCTATTGCGTTGACCATGTTGTGTTCCGTTACCATTTACTTCCTGGCTGGCTGGGGGTTTGCAGGTTAATACACAACAGTAGCAACTGGATATCGTTTCCCAACAGTCAATCTTTTAACAGCATTGGAGATGGATTACACCTTGATTATGTGTTTCTTTGAAATCACCTCACCATTTAACTGACGCTACCCAACCTAAATTAGGTTGTCTTATGGTGGTGTAATTAAGGGCTAATTATTTCTACCTTCTTTTAAGCAGACATTCTAATTCCTTAGTGTAACATCCCTTTTTCTCCACTGCAAGATGAACACATTTAGACTCGAAGTGTGCCCCCTCTTCTCCCTTCCAGAGTACAGGTGACAACAAAAAGCGCCCTGTCCCCAGTCCAGGCCAGGGGCCCCAGAACCCTGGCTGTGTTGCCCCTGGCCCTGGTTTTACCCATCACAGCACTGGCTCCATCCCCGGCCTGAGCCACCACCTCCCTCCCCCTGGCCACCACCACCACCACCACCACCACCCCCACCCCGCCGGGCTCCATCAGGACCGGAACGGCTTTGCCGGCCGCATCCACCTTCTGCCCGACCTGATTCAGCAGAGCCATCACACCACCACCTCCTCCCCCACCTCCTCCTCCCCCTCCTCCCCTTCCTCCTGCAGCCTGGCCAGCCCCTCCTCCTCCATGTCCCCCCAGAGCCCCTTGGACAAGCTCGCCATGCTCATGGAGGTACGTGCCCTTCCTCCCACTAGCTGTAGTTTATCTGAGGCACTTGACCCCTTCTGAAGCTGACCTTAGCGGGGTTTTCTCTCTGCTCCGACGGGCGTCTGCTGCCCGAGCCTGCAGCAGGCGCCCTCTGCTGGTAGCTTCTGGTAGTTGTCCCTTTCTGGCAACCTCTGCTCTCTGTTTTTGCTGTCCTTTTTGCTAAAAGTTGTAGCGGCTTCCTTACATGTTACGGTGGTGATTGTAAAAAGGTTTTACTTTGTAGATGCGTTTATTGTAGCCCCACTTAGTCAAGTATATTTTTTCACTGCCAGAACAAAACTCAGTATATTCAATAAGTTTTTTGTGATTTATGAAAAATTACGCTTTTGACTAGATTTATTCGATTGCTGCTGGCTTATGTGCCCATTGAGACTTCTATGAGACCTATACATATTTTTCTAAGTCCCTCTAGACTGCACCTTTAGGCCCGGTTTCCCAAACAGGGATTAAGCCAAGTCCTAGACTAAAAAAACATTTTCAATGGAGAATCTCCATTGACAGTGAGATTTAGTCTAGAACTAGGCTTAATCCCTGTACGGGAAACCGGGCCTTAGTGTTCAACATGGGCATCTGGTACTGAATTAGTGAATGATCTCTAGACTCTATTCCCAGACTATTTCACATAAAAGAAGACGTTTAGGAGCAGAATGGCAAGTACAGTACATATTTCCCATGGCTGGACTAATAGTCCAGATTCATTTGATTTGTTCATTTTTGACCCACCACCCATGTCTCTTGTTTGTTCATTGCTTGTAGAACGTTCCCTCACTTTTCTCCTCATTGAATGCCCATTTTGTCTGCATGCTCGGGACATTTGCCTCAGTCTCCTGCTTTCTACTTTGTCTACGTTGTTTGGGTTCTTACATATTTAAATCCATTTGTTTTACTGGAATGTGTAGTTTATATACACCTCTGTAGCCTTTTTGTAGTCTTTCTTCTTGATGTAACATACACTTGAATGAGACCAGGTCCGGCTCCTTACTGTAGTTCTGTTTCCCCTGACCTCCGTAGAGCCAGTCTGCCAGCAACACCATGCAGAAACACAAGTCCTCCTCCTCCTTTACTCCCTTCATCGATCCACGTCTCCTCCAGGTCTCTCCATCCACCGGCAGCGCTCTCAACAACATTGGTACGTCCCTCCCTCTAGGACCGGCATGGGGCAGCCATTATAATCACATCTAATTTGTGTACTTTCCGTAATTTTGTTGTATCTATTGTATGTTAGTTTTACATTTTGTTCTTATAATATTTCATGGTAATGAACTCAAAAACAGCCGAAACCACGACTACACGCCTTTCCAATGCCCCAGCTTGAGCAATGCCCTTTGACCCCCCCCCTGCAGGTTATGCGAATGACGCCAGGCTGGCGGAGGCTCTGAGGGCCGATCCATCCAGAAAGGGTTCGGTGGTCAATGTCAACCCGGTCAACACACGCCCGCAGAGCGACACCCCCGAGATCCGCAAGTACAAGAAGAGGTTCAACTCTGAGATCCTGTGCGCCGCACTCTGGGGTGAGTTTACCTGAAATATATATATATTTCCCTTTTTTTGAACAAATGAACATGAAATGTTACTGTTACATACATTTTGTATGCCCACGTTATTATACACATTTGGTATTGATACTAATATCCTGAAATCTGTGTCATTATTTGGTTTCAATATGGTTATAGCATACTATCCTGGTAACTCATCGCAAAGTCACTGACTCATTGTTAAGGCCTTACTAGTATCATAGACGTTAAGCTAAAACAAATGGATGTTCCATGGTAGGAGTCCTTGTTCTTCTCCTGGGTCTAAATGTGCCCGTATCTCTCCTGCCCTCTCCCCAGGAGTGAACCTGCTGGTTGGGACGGAGAGCGGCCTGATGCTGCTGGACCGCAGCGGCCAGGGGAAGGTCTACCCGCTCATCAGCCGGCGACGCTTCCAACAGATGGACGTGCTGGAGGGCCTCAACGTCCTCGTCACTATTTCAGGTAAACAGAGGAGGCCACCAACGACCACACGTTTTGAAGGGGGGACCAGCTTCTTAGACGTAATGTGTGAGTAGGTCAACTCATTTTCACTGGTTGTGGCAATTAACTCTGGATTCAAGATGTATTTTATATTTACATTGCGTCGATGTTTTGCTTTCATCATCAAAAAATTATTTCTGTTTCAGTTAGGTATGCAGGCCTGAAGCTAGTTTACTTCGATGCCGTCGCTAGGGGGGTTGCTAGGCTCACTAGCCACCCACGTAAAGAGCTGTTGTTTTGTAAACCTCCGTCCACAGAGGCGGTTAGATCGCTGGCCCCACTTTGTTGCAATTCAGCATTGTGATGACACAGGCGTCATAACCTTTCGATTGTGAACCTGCCACTGTAATAGGATGTTATATCACGTGCAACCATTTTCCATTGTCGGGACTGCACAGTTCTCTCTACGCCTCCGCTTCTTTGCCAATCTCAGGTATGAGTACAGTTTCGCTCTGTTCCCAACTATGAGATAGATTTCAGTAAAAGGCTAACAACAACACATCGCCGTTCTCAAGAGCGCAGGCACGCTCAAAATTAGCTAATGTATGCCACTACTTCTCCTCCGCTTCCTCTCTGTGTGTGTGTGTGTGTGTGTGTGTGTGTGTGTGTGTGTGTGTGTGTGTGTGTGTGTGTGTGTGTGTGTGTGTGTGTGTGTGTGTGTGTATCCTGTGCGTGAGCACGTGTGGGGTCGGTTTGGGACTGTGCTTGTTATCGGTCTGTGTTGTCATGGATTTCACAACAGGCGCTCTGACCGAGAGGATGTTGTGCAAGTGGCCATTTGTAGACAGGACATCATGCGTGTTTACAACAGAGTTGACACGCAAACACTTTCCGTGACAGAAGCAAACCCCTTCCAACTCATTTCAACAATGCATTTAGTGGGAAGTGTAGAATTACCACATTGCATTGACCCTTACATGAGGGGTCGTTGTTTGGGAAGGTGTGATCCATGTGTAATAGGTTTGTTGGTGTGACCAGTCCTTGCATTGTCCTGAATGCACACTTGCTTCTACTGGGCCTATATTGGGAGACAAAAAACTTCCAACATGTTGCAAGCATACAAGTTGCGGAACTTAGATTCAGTTAAACATAGACTCTATAAATTGATAGCCTTGACTACAAAATTGACTTAACAAATATTTCTGCCGTAAGCAGAAAAAACAATGCACACTAGCTGCCCAAATGAATCGTGATTAGGCAGTGCATAGGCAACACTATGAGCCCTAGATCGTCATGCTGATAATGGGTGCACAGCTCCTATCGGTTTGGACACGTTTCTGTTTGTCCATGAGAAAGAAAGCACTGATGGGTCCTACTACTGACCATGCCATTTCACTGAATCCATGTTGCTTATCTATAGTGAATTACAGACAGCTTGACCCTTCTGCCTTTGCCACCTGTCTCTTAGGCAAGAAGAACAAGCTGCGCGTCTATTACCTTTCCTGGCTGAGGAACAAGATCCTCCACAACGACCCGGAGGTGGAGAAGAAGCAGGGCTGGGTAACCGTGGGTGACCTGGAGGGATGTGTGCACTACAAAGTCGGTACGTTCCATTTATCAAACATTACAGGTTGCCACTACAGAATCCCGGAATGTAATATATTTTATAGCTCATGAGTATATAGGTCAAACTTGTATAGGTCATGACCTCAAATCCCACCTAGGAACACCACTACTCGTGTGCCCTTGAGCAAGGCACTTATCCCTATCTTGCTCCTGGGGGACTGGACCTGTAGTCTCATTTTAAGTCGGTTTGGACGTAAGTGTCTGCTAATGACAAAAATTGTATGTAAATGTTATAGGTTTCGCCCAAAAAAAAAACATCCTAAACGTCCAATTGATTGTTCCTGTGATGCATGGTTGTCATGTGAGAATTGAGTATGATAGAATAAACTTTGACAAGGCTGGAAGGCTGACAAAAAGTCTGGTATTTTGTAATTGTGTGGTATGTCTAGGACCATATCCGAAGTTGAAATGACCACTATGTTGTATTGGTTCCTTTTGGTCTGTTTGATGATGGGTGATTGTATAATTCATGGACTTCCTTTTAAATATCCTTTCTATTGGCTAGGACTTGTGAGAACGATTCCTACTTCCTGTTTCCCAGTATTGCATAACACAGTGAATGGATTTTCTAACATAAACAGTCTGCTCCTATACTTTTACGAACAAGAGTTCCATAGTTTGTTTGCTAATAGAATTGGGGTAAAATGTAGCTTAGTTGCCAACAATTTAACATAGAGGTAGTATAAAGGCCAATTACATATTAAGGTTGTTGCTGCATTCTAAGTTCTGCTTCACATAGCTGTAACAGCTGCACTTTTTATGACAACGTTGTCACATTTCACATTGGTTTTGTTCCCTAGTGAAATACGAGAGGATCAAATTTTTGGTTCTGGCACTGAAGAATTCGGTGGAGGTTTATGCTTGGGCACCAAAGCCGTATCACAAGTTTATGGCCTTCAAGGTAGGCATTGAGAGATTACAAACAGTGCAAAACATCCATGCATCCACACTTTCTAATTCGAGCTTTCTACTATGAAACTACAAAACAAAGGTAGTCATGAGAAACGAGTCATTCACTGAAGCTTAACAGTATCAGAACTATGAAGAGGCAATATAGCTGTAGAACTCTTTACCTGCAGGTACTAATTTAACAAGCCATGTGAAGTTTTTACTAAAATGCGTAACCTTTGACCCCGCTAGTCGTTTGGTGACCTGGTGCACAAGCCGTTGCTGGTGGACCTGACTGTGGAGGAGGGCCAGAGGTTAAAGGTCATCTATGGCTCCTACTCAGGTTTCCACGCCGTGGATGTGGACTCGGGGGCCGTCTACGACATCTACCTGCCCACACACGTGAGAACTAGCATGACGTTCAAATGCATAGGAGGATCACAGAACCATGGCTACTGAGCTGGGGCATCCAAGATGGCCGACTCAGGCGTAACTAATCTGTTATCCGGGGCAATCACATAAACAACTTTAGTTCCTGTCCTTTTTGGATTTCTTTGCAAATTGCCATTAGGAACAATTGGTGTCCATGCTCCTTCCCGTTCTGAAACGACACCCTTCTCATGGCTTCTTCACATCCTCTGTTCGACCAAATAGGTCTATGAGGTTGAGGGTGGGTTTAAGTATCTAAGGAGAGAGCCTTCATATTGGTGCTTCATAAAAGTCTCAGCTTGTCTGGACCCGTGGAAGAAAAGAACAAATGGCTCATGGTTCAATTTGAGTTCACTTGCTCTCCTTTCCCTCTCTTTTAGTTTAACCTCTCTGGCTACCTCTCTCCGTCTGCCCCTCCTCAGATCCAGAACAGCATCCAGTCCCACGCCATCATCATCCTGCCCAACACGGACGGCATCGAGCTGCTGGTGTGCTACGAGGACGAGGGCGTCTACGTCAACACCTACGGACGCATCACCAAGGACGTGGTGCTGCAGTGGGGCGAGATGCCCACTTCCGTGGGTAAGTGTCCCAAACACACACACACACACACACACACACACACACACACACACACACACTGATGGGAGTTTACTGGAATGTTTGCCCACTAATGAGTATATTACACATCTCCACTGTCTCACATCATCACATACAGTTGGTTCCTACATGCATACATGGGAACGAGAGCGAGATTGTATTGCCATCGCCCTCAACGTCATTGACTGCCTTTTTTTTCAGCCTACATACGGTCTAACCAGATCATGGGCTGGGGGGAGAAGGCCATAGAGATCCGCTCTGTGGAGACTGGACATCTGGACGGGGTCTTCATGCACAAGAGAGCACAGAGGCTTAAGTTCCTTTGCGAGAGAAACGACAAGGTAAGTCTGACACACACACACACACACACACACACATTCGATGTGAATGGTACATAATCATGCATATAATTATACTATAGATAATAAAAATATATATTTATAATAATAATCCATTTAATTTACATAGAGCTTTTCTAAAACCCAAGAAGCTTGACATTCTAAAGAGCAAACATGGCAACATACAATCTCACACAAACAGCTAAAAAAACTGATTTACAGATTATTTCTTCTTTGTATGTTTCTCCTTGCCTTATATAATGTGTGTATGAAAAGTGCTGTACAAATAAATTCGATTTGATTCGATTTAAGCATCATTGGTTAAAACAAAATTCAAGAAAAACAAAACGAAAACAAAATAGAATATCAGATGTAGGTCAGAGTGAAAAGATTGGTTTTAATGCCGGGTTGATTGTAAATTTGAACTGTGAATTAGCTAGGGGACAGATTTCCATGGTTTGGATGCTGCCCTAGAAAATGCTCAAACTCAGTTCTGAAGTTTTGATTTGAGGCGAACCAGTTGGCCAGCTGTGGAGGATGGGAGTGACTGGGAAGGATGATTGGGTTGTGACAGGAAGCCAGTGAAGGTCAATAAGACAGGGGTTACGTGCTCAGATGATTTGGTTGAGGAAACGAGCAGCAGAGCTTTGAACCATTTGAAGTTCATGGAGTGAAGTAGCATTGATGCGCAAGGGAAAGGCATTGCCGTAATCAAGGCAGGAGTTAATTCAAGTGAATCAGCATGAGTCAGCAGCTGCAGTGCGGGAGAGGGTTAATCTGATTTTGACTTTTGTTCCGAAGATGGAAGAAGAACCATCATGACCATGTTGTTGATATATCAGAGGCTCTTCTACGTAAGAACTCCCACTAACATTCCAACACTCATTAATTTCTAGGAATCAGTGGAGGACTAACCCTACACAAATACCAGGTCTAAAGCCAGGCTCTCTAAACAGAGCTGCCTCCTTCAAATGGATTTATTAGGCTGATGACAAATCCCTGACTCACTCTGTGTGACTAATGGGCCCCGTTTTTCGGTCTGCCTTGTCCAAAGTGTGCACATTAGAATGGACAGGGGTATTTTTAGTTGACAAGAAAATAGCCCATTGTTTCTACCAAAGCTAGATCGTTTGTGCTCTCCTGCTGTTGAACCGACTGCTATTGGACCAGAACAGTGGTACAGCCACAGTCTGGCAAATATGGAGCAGGCCTACTGCGGCCAGTTTCTTTCGTTGTGTAATTAAAAAAATACCAACGTGGTCTACGACTGTAATAGTGTATGTCCTTTGTGTGTGATGTGTTCATGTGTCTCTTTTGATTGATGGTTGGTGTCATTCACAGGTGTTCTTTGCCTCTGTGCGTTCCGGAGGCGCCAGCCAGGTGTACTTTATGACCCTGGGGCGCACCAACCTGCTCAGCTGGTAGAGGCTTTGCCCCCCTTCACTACACTGGCACCCGCCTCAAGTCCTTTCAACGTTCCGCCAACGGACAAGAGCCAACGAACCTCTTACTACGACTTAAACCTGGAGCATCCTGCTATACTGAGCACTGGGGCTACATACAACAGCATATTACTTGGCCCCCCAGCCAAATGGAAAACAGATATGAGAATTGTATAAAATTACATTTATTGATGAAATTATGAAAGATTTAAAAAATGTAAGAATAATACAAAAAAATTATAAGAGATGGAGCAATCTTCGTGTTCATCAGATTGTTGGAGCAGCAGAGTTTGCTGCCATGACGACGCCAGACCTGCGCGTCTTTTCATTGACCCTGACGGCCTGATGGGCTCCAAGTTGATTAGTTATTACTACCACTACTCTGCATCTCGGCGTATTAGAGGAGTCCCCCCAGAGCCCACAGTGTTAATGCTACAGTAGTGTATGTAAATGTATTTCTGTTTGGTCCAATGGCTGCGGAGGGCAGATTGGAGGTTGAAACAGGTCAGCGAGAGAAGAGGGTGGAGATTGGAGGGAGCAGGTAGCTTTAGGCACGGCACTGTCATGGTGACGGCGAGTAGGAGGGGCCTAGGGGCCTTTCCCTTGGCTGATAGTACATTTGATGGGACACAACCGAAGTATGTTGACAATGTTGTTAGCAAAGAAGTGTTTTCAAAAAGAGGGATCAACGAGAGGGTTTCAACCAGATGGACTTCAGAATAGTATTTTTTTGAATTATTATTCTCTAAAGATACGTGTAATTATGTGAAGTTAACATGTTGTTTACCTAGTTTTTATAGATTTACACATTACAAATGGTTCACAATTTGCTTGCTTTTACTCTGAACCCACGGAACCATGAACCGTTGCTTTGTGTTCTCCAGAGGATTAAAGATGGCGATGTGGGTTTTCTCCATAACCTGGTGTCTATGTAAAATAAAAAGTTCATTTAATTTCATGCTTAGTGTCAGTAGTCATGTTTGTCGGATCCATTGGTCAAACATGGTAACTAACTAACTCAGCCTAGCTTCTCATGGATTGCCTGGGCTGGAGGAACTAATACCGCTGTGAATAAACGGATATAATAGAACTCGAGAATAGAGGGAGAGAGAACTGGTCACGGGGTGCTTTTGGTTGGACAGGGGCCAACGGGGGAAAGGAGAGGTGGCATTGCTGATGTACGTTTTTGTAGCAGAAAAGTTCAACTTGGTCGTGACATTTTTCAGTAGTCAGCAGAAAGATAGCAAAGGAATCGTTTTTTTTATATCATATCATAAAGGTGTAGTTTTTTTTTATTATTGTTGTTGTCATTTGTATCCATTAAGGAATGCAATGCACTGTCAAGAATGTAGAAAGAAATATACTGTGTGGTGGTGTAAGGCATGAGATGTATTTTTTTTTTCACACAAGTAACAAGTTTTCGTGTTCAATTTCAAGTTAATACAAGGCAAAACAAATTGTTGAACCCATATAAAAGATGTCGGGGGTTTTTTAGGAGAGGGATGCAATCCTACATTGTTGTGACGTTCTTTTCAGCCTACGCTGTATTACATTGATGCTGAGGAGAAAACCGCTTTGAGAAGTTTAAAGACTATCAAATCCTGCTGTGATGTGAGATCTTTTCACAGTAGCCTAACAAACTTTACCATCAACGAGGCTTAGACCCTAGCGTTTCAATATTTCCAACCACGTTATGAAACCCAATATCTGAAGCCTTTAATTTTTGTTTTGCGTGATGTGTCACGTCTTGTAAGTGGGAGCATTAAGGAATAACTTTCGTTTTTGCAATTCATGGTCTTTTCTGGAGAAAGTGAAGATGGCGACACTACAAAGGCAACAGTTTTATTGGTTCTTTCGTATGTATGTGTGAAAGACTATTCTACAAATTGGAATATCCCAAGGGCCCTAAATCATTTCAGCTCATTTGACAAGGTTTACCTTGAGCTTGGTCACACCAACACAGTTGGTGAAATGTTCCTAGGAGGATAATGGGGACCGTGATGGATGTAAAATCCTCAAACAAGCGGGAAGGGAAAGTCCTTGGTTTATTTTCTTAGTGCAGCACCTTCTTTCTGGATCAAACAGTTGCCTGTATGTTTCCTCACCAGTCATGAATATTTCTGCCAAAAGGCCAGTGTAAAATCAATTTGTAAACAGGAACTCTGTAAGGTATCTTCTAATCTCTCTCTATTTAAAAGTATCCCGGTATTAAGATGCTGTGTCCCCTAATACACTGTATCATTTATTTACTAGTGGTACATGTGATTTCATTGAGGAATAAGGTTATCCATGGTAAATAATGGGAAGAGCACAGCTCCAATTTGAAAGTGCCAAGATGGCAAACTTAAATAAGTGTAAACGTTAATACTGAACCACTATGTTGAAATACAGTTTTACATATTCCTAAGTTTTAGACTTAGTTAGGAAGCTTACCCTTTGTTCTCATTGTTCCTGTATGTTTATGTTAATTACGCGACTGCAGTGGTTTCATATTATAACGCTCACTTTAGGTGGAGAAAATGTTTACAAAGGCAATGTTATGTTATACACTAATGTACATCATAATATTTATGTTTTATCCCAAATAATATTAATTTGACTTATTTGCTTTTTTTTTTGCCATTTTGTTTTTCTTTATTGGACCTTTTTTCCAGTATGCGTCCTAAATTTCAGTCTTTTTTCCTCCCAAGTTACCAACTCACTTGACAAAAAAAGTGAACACAATCAATGTCCGTTTCAGATATTCACAAATGTGTGCTTCAGCGCTTCGGTAACATTGAAGTAACGTCCTTGGATGTCAGGTGACCTGTTTTTCTTCAGTGTTTCTGCCATGCTACTTTAACTTTCGTCCTCTGTGTACGACAGGAAGTACTGTATTTTCCTGAAGGTCTTTTTTCTTTGAATAAACTCAAGATAATTTAAAGAGTATCTCTCTCTGTCTCTCTCTGTTATTTTTTTATTATTATGATTGTTTCTGATTTGTTTTAGTCAGCAGCTCACTCTAAAGGAATGTTTATATAAACTTAAAGATATTTAAGGTATATTTTATCTTATTTCACTTTGTAAATGGTTTCGGTGAAAGGATGCTAACGCACAGAGAAGATGAAAATCCAAACAAAATGACAAATACATCATGCTCCTAGGGTTCCATATTTACATTTTCAATGAGTCACTTGCTCCGAGCCCCGTCATTCTTCCAGTGAAAAGGCCCACCTCATA
The DNA here is from genome assembly GCA_026901105.3 of Galaxias olidus. Classification (NCBI taxonomy): domain Eukaryota; kingdom Metazoa; phylum Chordata; class Actinopteri; order Galaxiiformes; family Galaxiidae; genus Galaxias; species Galaxias olidus. Next base: position 131,288 of record JAPMUY010002196.1, read on the forward strand.
CTCATAACTAATCCGGCAGAAACCCCTTTAGAGCTTTCTGTCTTTGCTGCTCTCTGTTATAAGTGTTGTGTAATGATTTTCCACGTTGCCGTTTGCAGATGTCACGCTGTGATACTCTGTGGGGGGGTTGTTTCAGATGACAACGTGTCCTCCGAATGTGGCCGTCAAAGAGTCACCCCACCGAAAATGAAGAAGTCACCAAGAAAGAAACGTTTTCTGAGTATGGTCAAATGTTACCTAACCGAATCTTATGTAAGGGTCCTTGGTTTTCTGGGGAACTGTGTGAATTGACCAATTAAAAAACACATTCTATACTAATTCTATACCCTTCCTCTGTCACTAGGGTTTTACATAATTGCATAGAGATAGGAGACGAAAAAGCTTTGGGGTCATTTTATTTTTTTATTTCATATTTTTTTTCAAATCTTTCATTCAGTTTGCCTTTCTATCAGAAACGGGTAATGACAATATGTGTAATATCTTTATAACTGGGTGGGCTCTGTTATTGCAGGTGCAGGATGCTGTTGAGACATCAACATGGTTGAGAATTCCCAAAATCGTGCAACAGTCGTTTACACACAGAGGGTCGCTCCTATACTGATCCACAAACTCTGCAACATCACATCTCCTGTAGAAGATAGTGATATGTGAAAGTCCAGGGGGGCAACAAACAAACAACAACAATAGTATCTGCTTTGCCAAAGACATTGGTGAATGATATACTGTTAAGTAAACAACGGGAACCGGGTAAAAAAACAAAACGGTCTCCACACTCCTTTATTTCTTAAGAGGTCCTGCACAGTCAAATCCTTGTCAACAGTGTCCTCATCACATGCTCAACTATCCCAGCCACGTCATTGCTGAAGGTGTGTCAGGGGGCATCAAAAGGTGCAGGATTCTTTCGAATGACAAACGGGATTAGGCCGCTAGTGCCTTAGTCACCGATGAGTCATAACGCTTACTATATTGTGCACGGGCCTTCACTTACCTCACATGGGCACATGGGCGAGAAATTGTCTACGCATAGTGTAACACAATCCCTCATTAAGTCGCTTGGTGGACGTGTAGACGCACACACAGACACTGACAAATGCTTGTGAGTCAATACTTTGATCCTCTCTTATTACTAGTTTGGGGAGACTGTATTACCTGTCGCACGAATGAACGCAGGAAACAGTAGGGATAATTATAGAGAGGGACACGAGACTGAGCACACAGTGATGAACTCAAAGGGCTTTCAGTCACTTGGCCCATTCTTTCACCTGAAGCACCTTTCAGAGGGACAAGACAAGCAAGCGCTCCAAACACAGAATCAGTCGGAAGCCATCATACTTTTTTATTTTGTAGTGGGATCAAAGAATGGCCAGAGAGAGTAGAAATACCAGACGGGGCTGTTGCTTAGGCGCATGGTTCTATTATCTCTCTCCCTCTCCCTCGCCCTCACCCTCTCCCTCTCTCTCTCTCTCTCCCTCTTTCTCTCTCTATCTCTTTTCAGACAAGAAATTAAAAAAAGACTAAAGACTTTGAACAGTTGCTGGGAGTCTTATGATAACTGTTTACACCATAGCAGGGAATTACGAGAGAGAGAGAGAGAGAGAGAGAGAGAGAGAGAGAGAGAGAGAGAGAGAGAGAGAGAGAGAGAGCATGAAGGATGTTGTGCTGTACATTTCATTGGGAAACATTAGAAATTTCCATTCCCTCGGGGGGACCTTAAGAGTGTTCCTGTGTCTGACACAGGAACCATGAAGTGGTCCACCCTGGCACTGTCTCAGTCCTGTTAGAGGCACCACCACCCCTGTTAAGGTTAGTACTACATTTCACTCAAAGTAATGCATCGGTTATGGAAATAAGGTGTATCTCCAGCACAGTTTGTACTAGAATGTTTTCTTGCTTTGATTAAATCTATCAGATAAGTAGACTAGACCCAGATGTTGGATTTGGTTAAAGAAATTGTAACACATTTAGACGTATTGATACAGCAATGTGCAAGGGCATCATTTTAATTTCATGAAATTGTTCAGTTGGTCAATTATTTTACGTTGCTTCAGAAAGTTATTGTCTTTTGTAGCAGAAGTAGCAGATGTAAAAGATGTAACAATAGGCAATTACGTTTCAATCTACTAAATATCAATCTATGTGACAACCAATAATTGTTGTATACATCGCGAAACGAGTCACAATAAAATATGTAACAGAAATATAAGGGCAAGGGCTTTTTTTATCAGGAACTATCAAATAAAACAGAACTGAAACTGTAATTTTGATATCATAGGAATTTAACGTATAATAATTTAAATGAATATACAATAGAAAAGCACAGTCATGAAATTCTTTGCACAGGCGGTGTAATTCAACTTATCCGGTTCATGTTTGTAACTGTCCTTCTGTAGATACATGTTTATAGAATGTAGTTTTTAAAGCCACATCTTTAATGGCACATTCACAGTTCAAAACTGAACATAATTCCAATTCCATTTTAATGCACTGTAATTGTTTTCTCCTGACATTTAGTCATTGAATGATTACTATATTTGTCCAACGGGGATTTACCCACGGTAGGATAAAGGTTATTCCATGGCAGTCATTGACGGCCTGTGGGGGTGTGTTACTTAACTGTGTTACGTCTCGGTCAGTGATAATCACGTTGGTGTCACAACATGTAAAAATATAAAAGTGTCACTCTCTTACTTCTTCTTTGGCATAGTGCACATACTTAGCACTTAATGGATAAAGGAAAACGTTTATTCTTTAGTGTAGTGCACATGCTTAACACTTACAAAATAAAGGAAATAGCTTATTTATTCAATTTAGTTTATTGTACCAGGGTATCATAACTTTTCTAAAGCAGTACAACTCTCCCCTCAGATTGCCATGACTCCGTTGGGATGCATATTAGCTGTTATCATGATCATCCGAGACCATGCTTATGGGTTACAAAATTATCCTGCTCTGCCAATGAAAGGTAAGTGTATGTGTGTGTGTGTTTGTGTGTGTGAGGGCATGTGTTTACCTAGTATATAATAATAACATCAAATACAATTACATTTTCTTTATATCGCCCGGCTGAAGTTAACTCAGAAATGCATTCATGCAGGAAACCAATGATGTATTGCTTCTGGTTAACAATATATGTAATTGGCGTAGGATTCCAACTGTGATACAATGTAGTGATGCTAGGTTAAACTCAGAATGATGTGCCTCAATATATGGCCGCGATCCGTCAGTGTCACATTCCTCTGTTTCTATAACGGTTTTGCTACTTGTATAAGATGAGTCTCAGTTGGATTGTATCCTCTACCCTGCCTTTCCAGATGGGTGTTTCCGGGTATCATCAGATATTCAAGTATTCCGAGGAGAAGGAGATGCAGTGTTACTCACCTGTCCACTTTTCCGGAGAGTCCTGGAAGTACGCAAGCTCGCCAAATCCAGCGCTGGGTACCTTATCACTAAGGGCAACAGAACCGGGGGCGTGGCTCCTCAGGATGAGGGGCGTGTACAGCAGCTCCCAGGGCAGCTGTGGATCCTCCCAGCCCAGACCTCAGACTCTGGAGAGTACACCTGCATCTACAGGTGTTAATTTCTGTTCAAACAAAGTAAAACACATCAGTTGTCATGCCTTTGGTGGGTTAGGTGTCCAGGCTTCTGTTCGAAACCATCTCACGATAACTCTAAAGACATACACTGACGGTGAAATGTTTTGTTCCAAACTGTAACTTTCGTTCAGTAATTTACCATAAAAATAACTATTGTTTTTTTAAATTAATATTCCTTTTTCCATCCTCTTGTCTTTTTCTTTAAAGAAATAAAACCTACTGTGTGGCAGGAAGCATTACTCTAAATGTTTATGAGCCAAATTCTGCCAATATAGAAAAACTGAAATATGTTCCCAATATTTCTGCCAAAGAGGGGAAAGATGTGTCCCTCACTTGTCCACACCTTAACGGCTTCAACATGACGGAGGGAATACAATGGTTTAAAGTAGGTGGAAATTAATACATGCTAGGTTGCTGGTATTTTTTTTATTGTTTTTGCGCTTGTCAGAGTTATTTTGTGTGTGCTGCATATGTGTGTTAGCCTGTCAGTAAATAAGATAGGACTGGACAAACATGTATATACATACAGTATAAGTATGTATATATATAATCATTGTTAATACAAGCACTGATCTCACTCTTTTTGAAATGGATGTGTATCTATATAATCCTTATTTGTCTAAGAGATTTAGTACGCTACAAAAACGTACTGTACATATCTTTGTTGCATCTTCCCAGGACTCCAGCCACACAGCCCTCCGTTTAGGCAATGGCTCGTACCACAGAGAGAGTGTCGACGTCCTGACCATTAGAGGAGTGGACCGGTCCCACAGTGGCCTCTACACGTGCCTGCTCCGGTTCCACATCAACCACACCCAGTACCAAGTTCACAGAAGCATGGAGCTGGACATCGAAGGTGAAATACTTTATGCACGGATGTTCTCACATTGTACATACAGTTCAACTACGGTGCATATCGTTGAAACCTCGCTGAATTTAAGATGATTCAAGTCATCAAAGAAACAATGCAAATCAGCAATATAAAAGTATAGGTGGAATGTATATTAAGGAAAAACTGGTTAAACGTTATTGTAATAATACGTTTGTTCTTTCTTTCTCGCTCTCTTTTAAGTTCCTGAGTCGATTCCTCGAGTGCCAACCCTGAGTACGACTTGCAGTTCTGTGCTGACCTCTGACCCCGAGTTAGAGAGCCAGGTCAGCCACACCACGGAGGAAAGTAAGTAGACCTCAGTTGCATTATGGAAATCAATTGCATATCATTCTACCGTAGTAACTGGTCTGAATTATGGTGTCATTACTTTATTTCTTTATGAATTTATCTCTCCATACTTCCCAAATGCATTTGCATTTCATAGGACAACGTCTGAGTTTAACACACACGTTGTAGGCATTGCATTTTTGTGGGATTTAGTAAAATGCCTATTGCTTTTCTTCACCTTGTAGCTTCGCCTGTACAGGGCCCAAAGATAGTTTCTCCTGTTAATGGGACAATCTTTGAGACGACTCATGGTGAGTAACCAGAGCTTAAACAATTATTTTAATCAAGAATTAAATTATTTCTTCCTGTACATTTAAAAATATACACTTCTTTACATTAAAGGCTCAGGATTGGAATTGTTCTGCAAGGTGTACACTGAGTGCCAATCAGCAGAATCCACAGTGGTCACATGGTTGTGGAATGGCCAATCAGTGGAATCCTCATTCAATGGGCGGGCGCTTCAAGGAGGAAGAAGGTAATGCATGCATACTTTACCTATAGAAATTAATATGTATTATATTGCTTTATTCACATGGTAGTGATATTATGCCACCTTGAATGTTATCTCTTTGAATGAAACGATGGAATGAAGATGATCGTCGTGCAAATGTTCCTTTAGGTCAGCCATTTGTGTGGTTCAATCCTTTGTCACTCAAGGGTTTTAATGATAGTTGACGCACTGAAGGCCAATCATCTATGTCTCCGTGTTACTAGGGTGACCAGTATAGCAGATGGTTGCCAGGTTGAACTGAGGCTAATTGTCTTGGAACTAAATGAAGAAGACACCAGGGCGCAGCTCACATGTGTCACACACAACCAGGGTGGAAAACAGGAAGTAATTGTGCTGCTTAAACTGGAAGGTGAGTGTGGTACTAAGATCATGTTAACAATGCCTCTGTAAACAAAAACAAAAAAGAATACACCTATTGCTGAAATGTCAGGGGCGTTGTAGCTGGTTATCAGGATGTAAGTGTGAGTGTGTGTGTGTGTGTGTGTGTGTGTGTGTGTGTGTGTGTGTGTGTGTGTGTGTGTGTGTGTGTGTGTGTGTGTGTGTGTGTGTGTGAGTGTTAGTGAGAGAGAGAAAGAAGGAAGTAAAATAATGTAATAGATTTAATGATTGGTTTTTGTGTGGATTTCATCAAATGTCATCATGGGTTCTAATAATTTCTCCTTCTCCACTATTTTCTCTCCCATCCTGCAGACACATTGACTGTGTGGCTAACCATAGCTATAGGGATCTCGGTATGTCTTCTAGCTGTGATTGGTGTATTCCTCTACAACCTCCTCAAACCCAGAAGAAAGATGGATTACTTCCTTGCGCGACAAAACAGCATCTTCTAGATGTGACATTTTGTAGTGTAAAAACTATTTCTAAAAGCACCGACATTACACTGCTTATTCTTTGGCTTAGGTATCGTTTAAGTCTTTTGTTTATGCTGCACTAAAGTATTTAGTATTACTTTTCTATTTAACATAGAATAGATATTCTATATACATATTTATGTTCAAGTCTGTGGAAACATTTTATTTTCATTATTTGCTCAATCCGTTTTACTGCTTAATGATACCAGTTTTTTAATTTTGTGTGTTGTATTGTTTAATTGACAAGCCCGGGTCAAAATGTATTTACTCCGAAATAATTCAATCATTGCATTAACATTTTATGTTCAGACTACCAGTTAAAATGAAGTAACTTTTTTTTAAACTATGCCATACAACTTGTTTAAAATCAGAATGAAAATCAGTCAGATGTTTCATGGCTCTGTCCAATAGATGGTGGTAGATTAAAACGAATGAAGCTATAGTCATGGCACAGTGACTCATACAGCAATTTGAAGATGGGAAATGCTGATAAAAGCAATGGATATAATTGATTACTGTTATTGAAACTTGTAAATTAACACAAAGACTGGGATAACAAGAGGAAAGGTCAAGCTGTCAGTGAGAATGTCCTGATAGCAAAGATACAATGTAACCTGCAGAAGAGACTGGCTCTTCTCATGCTTGTTGCTCAAGAGTTAAAAGCAACAGAACATTTTTTCAAAGGAAATTGCAACATATTCCCGGTGTTCTTTCTACACAGGAAGGGTTTCGGTTGGAAAGAGGACTAAATTCCCGAGCTGCTTAAAGGTCTATTATATTAAATTATAAACAATTTTCTTCCTTGAATGCTGCACAGTCTGAACGTTACATGTAGTCCTAACGGAAGCCAGAACATCGGGTTAGTGGACTAAGTTTTAAATGTTTTATGCTATTGCTTTCTTTTCGAAGTCCTAGCTATAGTCTCAGCATCACAGGCTACTGTTTACGGGTTAAAAACTACAAATTCAGACCCCACACATATCAGCCAAATAATGTTTTTTAATGTCATTGTCCCTTGCCTACAGTTTGAATCTGATGCAGAGGTATTAGTGGAATTTCTGGAAATTATCAGTAAAAAGAGGATAACTGCACCGAAACATTTTTCATGTAACATTCCACAAACTTCCGCACGATTTTGCGACTGACGTTTGTGGACAAAACCTTTTACTAAGATAGAAAGTGTAAAGTGCGTTGAATTAATAAGTCGTTGAGAAAGTGATGTAAAGGAAAGGCGTGGGCAATTTGTTTTGATAATATGAAAAACTGGTGTAGTCATCCCCCGTTTGACAAACACTAAATGTGTGAATGTGATTGTGGGAATCACAATCACAATCTGTCTTTCTCACAATCTGACTCATACCCGTAGCAGGAGGTAGGGTTGGGGATTTCACTGCTGTACAAGTATCCTGAAAACAGTCTCATAGCTTTCTGCAAGGTTTTAACTTTCTGTATGGGTCTACCATGTGGGAACGCAACGCAACGACTTTTAGGCTACTTTACTCGTCCAACCTGCAGACCATGACCACATTCCCAAAGAGAAAATATAGGAGAGGGTTGAGTATATGGAGACACACCTTTTTATATAACGATTAACATGGGGTGAGGTTAGTGCCCTTCAAAACCTGAAATGTGGTGCATGCAGATAAATCAAGGAACCTCAACGGAAGCGTCAGAATAATTTACCGTTTCACACCAGACGGAAAATGAGTACCAATGACCTCTTAAATTAAACTGAAAACGTCATTTAAATTTTTATTTTGCATTTTGATTTGATTTGATAACTAAAGCTGTAGGCTACTTGCTAATTGTAGGCTACTATGCTTTATGTCACGCATGTAGGCCAACATGAATGTGAAAAAACACATTGCTAATATGTAATATTACCATAATAACAATAATAATTTATCATGGCACTCGTCTAGAGATAAATTAGACCAGGTAAAATTTACTAAATTAATATTATGCAACTTTAGAACGGCTTATGTAAGGTCAAGTTTGGCTATTTCATTCCTGTATGTGCATTGAGCGGTCAACGTGGTATGTTCACTGTGCTGAACATACGCCCTTAAGGCCCACTTGCTTATTTATAGGCTATGATTTGACTTCGTTTTCTGCTACCCCGTGAGAAACCTAGGCCAATGGATTTATGGGTACAACCAAATCCAAACCATCAAACTATAGGAAAAAGGTCGACCAGATAACAATGAGACATTGAATAGACGTTGAAATTGGGTTCTATACATCGGTATAGGTCGGCGATGTACAGTATATTCAATGGTTCAAATTAGGGTTTCGATTAAACTGTTGACCGATGTGTTAGGTCAAGGTAGATACATTTCAACATCACAGAACGATGTATCTAAGCCGTGCGTGCTCGACCTAACTCGATCTGTGTCGCGTGGATAACACTGTTTGGAATTCCAACTGTAACTTAAAATGAAGGATTTTCTTTCTAAAGTTTGGTCCAAACCATCTAACTATAGAAAAAGGTCCAAACTCTCCCCATCCTAATGATGTATTTCTCCCGTAAGGCCACTCCTGCTTGTCTCTGGAAGTTTGATGGTCACTATGACCTAAGGGTTCTGTGAACTATTTTCCAATGGACCTCCTACAAAACACCGGGGTCAAAAGTCTGGTGTCCTCTCTTTAAAATTCTTCTCTATTTTTGGAACTTTCTCATCCTGTCGCTGTCAATACAGCTCGCAAGTGTCATAGGATAAGGCCATGGCTTTCTCTTAATCAGTTTGTAACTAAGGAAAATAGACTATACTGTATCTTGTTTCATAGTGCTCTTTTATAAACTATTTTAGTTCAGAGGTCTTGGTATTTTAGGAACACTGCTTTTTAGTAATTCTCACCACAACTTCCTTTCCTTGTTTTTTAATTATTTGAAATGTGATTTATTTCTGTGAATGGCTATTTTCTGAATTAAGGCTTGTATTGGTTGATGTCTGACCTGACTGTGTCTACTATGGACACTTATTCTGTGTTTTTAAAAACTCTTTATTATTTATAATTTTGGTGGAAAACACCGAAACAATTTTGAATGCTTTTGACCTGACAAAAAAGTGCTACTTTAAAAATACTTTAGCAGCTGTATTATGATTCTTTTTAGCTATTAAACCTTAAAACACTGAACCACGGTTCATGTGCTTGTGGAAACCTATACAGCAAGGTGACATTGAGTGGGCTCCCATGACAATGAGTTTGCCTACCTTGCCTGACTCAGAGCATGTGGAACTGAATCCAGCACTACTGTCAGTTGTGTGGTTGACCTTGGTGTTGTGATGACTAGCCATTTTGTGCTTGACTTCCTCAATAATTGCAAAAACTTGCTCAATATCTATATATCTTTAAATAACAGTAGCTGTTCCTCTCTGTCTCACTCGCTCATGTATTTGAAGTACCTATACATAAATGCATATACTGAAGCGCCTCACTGTACCACACAAGCATACATAACATTATTTTCATTCATGATAATTATATAACTACCATACAAGCATACATAACATTATTTTCATTCATGATAATTATATAACTATTATACATGCATACATAACATTATTTCATTCATGATAATTATATAACTACCATACAAGCATACATAACATTCTTTTCATTCATGATAATTATATAACTACCATACAAGCATACATAACATTATTTTCATTCATGATAATTATATAACTATTATACAAGCATACATAACATTATTTCATTCATGATAATTATATAACTACCATACAAGCATACATAACATTCTTTTCATTCATGATAATTACATAACTACCATACAAGCATATATAACATTCTTTTCATTTATGATAATTATATAACTACCATAGAAGCATACATAACATTCTTTTCATTCATGAAAATTATATAACTACCCAAAAGGTACCAAAAAGTACCCCTCTCTCTTTAGAAACTGGTGTTGGCAGTTGGATATGATGAGTCATTTTTTTTATACAGATCACCTATGGGGCAGCCCCTCATTCAATTGGATATAGTTGATGTAATAATGATAGATAGTTTTGTTATCTCTCAGGACCTTTCTCAGGAAAAGCTATCCCGCTATCTATCTTGGGAGTCCTATCCTAATAATTCAAATTCCTAAGAGGCTATTTGCTAGACATACTTAAATGTGGTCATGGAATTCTTGTCAGTCTTCAATCTTCTTGCAATTATTGCATTATTTGGAGTACTTTTTCATTATCTACTGTATAATGTTTACACATTTAAATGTATACACATTTTATGAAGGTATTATTGTTTTATATTGTAAATAGATTACGGGGCAAATTTACACCCAGACCTTAACCTGGGAACATTATTGAGTCAGTTATTTTTTTTTATATTAAAAGGAGGCTGGTATGGTTTGTTCCATAGCCAACCACAGGTGTAGGAGTAATTGAACAATGTTACATATAGAGCAAATTAATGGTGGCAATGTTACATATAGAGCAAATTAATGATGGCAACTTAAGCTGTTCCTGTATGGTAGACAAGTTGTTGCATGTTCTGAAGCTATTTTGCAGTTGCTTGTATATGCAGAAGACAAATGTATACATAAGATATATCTCAGCAAATGCAGCGGCACTTTTGACAGACTGTACAACATACTAAGAACTAAAGGCTGTAAGAGATCCATGGTATTTTCTTTTCAGCCATAAAACAGGTGGGCAAAGTTCATTTCAGTTTGTACAGATTTAAGTAAACACAAGCTCTTATTCTGTGTACTCAACAGCAAACCAAGGCTCTTCTCTGCAGCTGTTTGTCAGGAAATCAAACATTGCACAAATGTTTTCAGTTGGAGGTTCTTTCAACATATCTGCTTTTTTCTTTCTGTAGCGTAAGCTTTTTCTGAGGAACGCTTCCCCACTTTTTTACGTTGACAATTTGAAACCGTGACTTGGAAGAGTTAGATAGAGTATAGCAGGATAACTATTACTTTTATTAGCTTATCATATATTAGGAATCATACTTGTTGAACTCTGCACAGGTGTTAATTATACACAACAAACAGTAAGTCAAAGATTGCTCACTTTAATGATACTTACTTAATAACTGTACAAGACTTGTAAAAGTGTAGCATTTGGCAGGTGGATAAAACAACAGTGCAGATGTGTTATCCAAGGGAAGTTACCTTTCATAAAGGAATCTCGTTTTTACATGAACATGTATTCTGTATGTCTTTGGAACATAGTTATTGAGTGTGACTGAATCTGTTTCAACGCAAACCATTTCACTCCCACGCCTTGTAGCAGCCTTCTGGCAGTTTCCCAGATTCCTCTAAGTCAGGACTTGTCCAAGTGCAGCGTGCTCCTCCAGCCAAACCCAGTAAAAGCGGGAGGGTACAGTCGCACAGAAACACTGTAATACAATACAGTTAAAATTACAACATGCCAGTGTCAAAAGAATGTTTAGGTAGTCAGGTTTAGTTTTAAACAGAAATAAACCATACAAATTCATATGTCATACTTTTCAGATAAGAATGTGTAAAGATGAAGGATTTTTAAAAAAGCTGATGTTCTGTGTATGAAGTATTTTTATAGCTTCCCTTAAAAAAAACCTCATGATAAGTGTGGCTAATAGCCAATGGTTTTTAAAACATTGGAGTGTAATATTGAAATGTTCCTTAAAACCTGCACTATCTTTCCAATTTATGTTCCCTGTAGAAGTGTTCAATCTGCGATGAGAAATACTTTGACAGTTTTACAGTTTATATTTGAGATTGATATTAGATAGGACTCGTCGAAAATAATTTCATACATTTATATTGTAATTAATACACTTGGCAGAAAATTCAATTGCAGTATTTAGATGTTGCTTTCACTGTAAAATCTTTGTCATAAATACTGCAGCGTCCCAGAGGCAGGGCCTTCCTAGCATGCACCAGGGGGTGCATTTGCAATAGAATTAGCTGTATTAATGCTGTTCGTTACATATATTTTTGCTCATTCTTTTGGGTTGTTTTGATAGTTATTATTGCTGCTTAATTTAGTTAATAATGTGGGTTGACAGAACGGTTACCTTGAGTGAGTATGTTTATTCCCATATTCTTATCCCCTTGCGGTTTCATATTAACGTATAAATCAATGATGGTGAGACAAGGGCTTTGGGCTCAAGTAATGACCAGAGCAATTGACATAAACCTTGAGGACAGTCCCTGTAATGTTCATGGGAACCATTACCTCAACATGTCATGAACAATGAAAGACCATTTTGTCAATAACAATTGTGAAACCTACTGTAGATAATTACAGTTATACAATGTTTTTAACATTGAAAAAGGCTGTTGGATTTACCAGTTTGGAATGTAATTCCAACCGTTTTTAATCGTAAAATGTACAAGTTGTTGTAAAATTGGTTAGAGTTTTACTGTATTTTCTACAGTATAATTCTGGCAACCACAGCTGCCAGTTTTTTACCGTAAATTGAAAGTTTTTTTATATACAATTTTAGATTGTAAAATTGGTTTTTTTTTGGAAAAGGGTTTTTTCATTATATCGGGTATTCTTTTGTTTATTTTTTTACCTAACTACCCCAACCACGCACACAATCAAATGTGTTTGTTCTGTATGTAATTGTAATCGCAGTACCCACTTGATTAAACAAACGCACAGATAAGGTATTGCAATTGAGACAATTGCTGGTTGTATTGTATCCTGTCTTTACCTGTTATCTACATCTACAGATCTTACACACAAAGCGAAAACCCTTTTAGTTAGTAATTGCGGTGAGAGGCTGAGGTGGGAGTTTGTACCGCTACCTGCTGTGCTACCAGTTCCTAGCAGACATGTTGGCGGTTTGGTTTCTGTCAGTGGAGTTCTTTGGGACAGCAGTTGACCTGATTGTGGTCATGCTTCGTTTCGGTTTTAGTAACAGAAAGGGACATGAGTGTCGTACCAATGTTTTTTGATTACTTTTCAAGGCCGGCTATGGACTAGCTAACATTTTGGTTTAAGTTTATGTTTTAAACGTTAATAATAAAATAAAATGTGTTGTTCATTCAAATTTATGAGCACATTTCTGTATTTAGTGGTTGCCTAACCTTCTCCACAATGCTATTAAAGGGGCCCTATTATGCTTTTTGGGTTTTTCCCTTTCCTTTCGTATGTTATGTAAAGTGTGAAAAGTTACAAAGCCCATTGTCCACGCCAAAGGGAGCTACTCTCTCTCACAAAAAGCACTGCTCCTGAACTGCCTGAAATGCCTCATTTGTAGTCTAGCATTTTCTTCCATAACTTATCTACGTCACTAAGTCACACATTTGAATAATGTTTGGCATGCTGTCAACCAGAGCCAGTCAGAGCGGAGGCCGGGTGGTTTCGCCATGTTGTGAAAACGCTGTTTTGGTAAGCACGAAGGCAAATTCCCTTAGTTTGGCCAGCTGACCAATCAGAGCAAACTGTGCTCATCGGGAGGGGGGGCCTTAAAGAGACAGGAGCTAAAACGGAGCATTTCAGACAGAGGGTGAATAATAGCTGCAGATCCAGGCAGTTTGGATAAAATAAATAGTTTATTGAACATTAAAACGCGTAAACCTATTCTAGTAGAACTCCTAAATAAAGGTATGAACCTGATAATTTGCATAATATGGCCCCTTAAAAGTGATATAGCAAGGCATGATAACCAAACATAGTCAAGGTTGAAGGAAAACATTTGAGTTACCCAAGGAAGTACAACCTTACCACCACATATTACCTCCGTGTAAACATTTCAACATGATTGTTCATTCCATATGGGGTTCCATGTGAGATCTCTAGATTCTCAATCATGGTTCATGTTTGATCCAGAGAGCAGGATTATTGCAACACAGTACTAGTTTGGAGTCATACCATAGAGCCGCCTCAAATTTTATGAGTTGAGCAATTTCAAAGCAATCTTTAGTTGTTTGAAGAAGTTGTTTAGGTGGTGTTATATAGTTTGTTAACCGGGCACTTAGGTTAGCTCTTAACCACAAACCCCTCTTCTAATTAAACCAGACTACTTTATTTACACGTTCAGTCACAGTTCTGCCTTCCTTTTTTTATTGCTTACGCTTTTTATAAATTTTTCTTACTGTTCATCTAGTTTGGGTGAAAGGTAATCTTCAGTGTTCAGGAGTTGACTACCCAGCTCAGGTATTTGAGTGTTGATAAAGGCTGGCAGCAATCAGGAAAGTTTGGCTTTACTCCAAAGGCAATTCATTGAAGTGGATTGTGCTTATTTTAGAATCATTGTGAGTGGGCCACATTTTGAATTACCCCTCGAACTGACCTCAGAACTCAGACTTACCTATTCTTTCAGCGGTTTCTATCTTATTTTGTTGTGTACTGAAATTTGTTTGATTGTTTGTCTCTGTTTCAGCTATGATTGAAGGTCATCCCATGCTGGCAATCCTCCTCTCCTTTCTTTGTTTTCCTGGAAGATCCTCAGCTGTAGGCGGTGAGCGTAATGTTAATAATAGATTGCATTTGATATAGCACTTTTCTAGACACCCGGAGTGCTTTACACTGTAGGGTAGGGCTGTGTATTGGAAAAAATCTGGTGATACGATACATATCACGATACAGGGGTTACGATTCAATATATTGCAACTATATTAAACAGTTATTATGAGAAAAAAAACTGTATGGTCTGCATTGGTGTTTTCCGTTAACATCCAACGTCATTTTGTGCAGTCTGAGCAAAGGAATTAACATTTGCCTTGAACAGACAACAACTCACACTCACATTCACACCTACGGACAATTTAGAGTCACCAATTAACCTGCATGTTTTTGGACTGTGGGAGGAAACCGGAGTACACGGAGGAAACCCACGCAAAGACGAGGAGAACCCCCGCGACCCTGCATAGGATTAGCGGTATAGCTAATGGATGGATGGATGGATGGATGGATAGAGCATCACTAAACATAATATTGCGATATTCAAGTGAATCGATATTTTCTTACACCCCTACTGCAGGGTGGTGCTTGTACTCACAGTTTGGTTGCCAATGTGTAGCACCCATCTATGTGATGCCATGGCAGCCATATAGTACTAGACTCGCTCACCGCACACCAGTTTATGACCTACTAAGAGCCACAAGGGGCTGGAGAGGGGATTAACCAGCCAATGGGGAGCTGAAGGATGATTAGGTGGACAGGATTGATATACGGCCAGATTCTGCAATTTAGCCAGGACACTGGGGTTAACCCTCTCCGGGAACCATCACCTTATCGTGGTGGAGAGGTTTGTGTGTCCCTATGAACCTGGGGGCTGTGTTGTCTGGAACCTTGTGTTCCTGGTAGGGTCTCCCATGGCAAATTGGTCTCGGGTGAGGGGCCGGACAAAGAATGGTTCAAAAACCCTCATGGATAGAACTATAAGAGTGGATGATACCCGGCCCGGAGGAAGCCCGGGGTCCCCTTCTGGAGCCAGGCCCAGGAGGAGGACCCGTCAGCGAGCGCCTGGTGGCCGGGCTTGCCACGGAGCCCGGCCGGGCATAGCCCGAAAAAGAAACGTGGACAACACCAACATCTCTCCTTCTCCGTCCCGTGGGCTCACCACCCGCGGGAAAAACCAAGGGGGTCGGGTGCGCTGCCAGAAAGGTGGCAGTGAAGGCAGAGGTTTTCGACGGATCGGACCCGGGTGGCAGAGGCTGGCTTTGGGGACGTGGAACGTCACCTCTCTGGGAGGGAAGGAGCCGGCGCTTGTGCGGGAGGTGGAGCGCTACCAGCTGGATCTGGTGGGGCTTACCTCTACGCACAGCCAAGGCTCTGGAACCTCACTTCTGGATAGGGGTTGGACTCTTTTCTTCTCCGGAGCTCCCCAGAGTGAGAGGCGCAAGGCTGGTGTGGGGATACTCACAAGTCCCCGGCTAAGTGCCTCTATGTTGAAGTTCACCCCAGTGGACGAGAGGGTCGCCTCCCTACGCCTGCGGGTCATGGGGGGGAATACTCTGACTGTTGTCTGTGCCTATGCACCGAACAGCAGTTCGGAGTATTCGGCCTTTTTGGAGACCCTGGATGGAGCCTTGTATGGGGCTCCTGAGGGGGACTCTGTAGTCTTGCTGGGGGACTTCAACACACATGTGTGCAATGATGGAGACACTTGGAGAGGCGTGATTGGGAGGAACAGCCTCCCTGATCTGAACCTGAGTGGTGGCTTGTTATTGGACTTCTGTGCCAGTCATGGAATGGCCATAACAAACACCATGTTCGAACATAAGAATGCTCATAAGTGTACCTGGTACCAGAGCACCCTAGGCAGAAGGTCGATGATCGATTTTGTTATCGTATCATCGGACCTGAGGCCATATGTTTTGGACACTCGGGTGAAGAGGGCGGCAGAGCTGTCAACTGATCACCATCTGGTGGTGAGTTGGGTCAGGTGGCGGGAGAGGCCTCTGGACAGACCTGGTAAGCCCAAACGTGCAGTGCGGGTGAACTGGGAACGTCTGGAGGAGTCCCCGGTCCGGGAGGCCTTCAACTCACACCTCCGGCGGGGCTTCTCTGGCATCCCTGTGGAGGCTGGGGGCATTGAACCGGAGTGGGCGATGTTCAAAGCCTCCATTGCTAAAGCTGCGTCTGAGAGCTGTGGTCTCAAGGTCTTAGGTGCCTCAAGGGGCGGTAACCCTCGAACATCCTGGTGGACACCAGTGGTCAGGGGAGCCGTCCGATTGAAGAAGGAGGCCTTCCGGGACATGCTATCCCGGGAGACTCCGGAGGCAGTTGCAAAGTACCGACAGGCCCGAAGGACTGCAGCCTCGGCCGTGGCAGAGGCAAAGCAGCGGGTGTGGGAGGAGTTCGGAGAAACCATGGAGAAGGACTTTTGGCTGGCACCAAAGCGGTTCTGGAAGACCATCCGACACCTCAGGAGGGGAAAGCAGGGAACCATCCAAGCTGTATACAGTAAGGATGGGACGTTGTTGATCTCAACTGACAAGGTGATTGGGAGGTGGAAGGAACACTTTGAGGAACTCCTGAACCCGACAAACCCACCCTATGTAGTAGAGACAGAGCTGGAGGATGATGGGGGATCAGCATCAATCTCCCTGGCGGAGGTCACTGAGGTAGTCAAACAACTCCACAGTGGCAAAGCCCCGGGGTTGATGAGATCCGCCCAGAAATGCTGAAGGCTCTGGGTGTTGAGGGACTGTCATGGATGACACGTCTTATCAACATTGCGTAGAAGTCGGGGACAGTACCTAAGGAGTGGCAGACCGGGGTGGTGGTTCCCCTGTTCAAAAAAGGAGGACCGGAGAGTGTGTGCCAACTACAGAGGCATCACATTACTCAGCCTCCCCGGGAAAGTATACTCCAGGGTGCTGGAAAGGAGGGTTCGACCGATAGTCGAACCTCGGATTGAGGAGGAACAATGCGGTTTCCGGCCTGGTGGTGGAACAACGGACCATCTTTTTACCCTCGCGAGGATCTTTGAGGGGGCCTGGGAGTATGCCAATCTGGTCTACACTTGTTTTGTGGATTTGGAGAAGGCGTATGATCGGGTTCCCCGGGAGATACTGTGGGAGGTGCTGCGAGAGTATGGGGTGAGGGGGTCTCTACTTAGGGCCATCCAATCTCTGTACTCCCAAAGCGAGAGCTGTGTCCGGGTCTTCGGCAGTAAGTCGGACTCGTTTCCAGTGAGGGTTGGCCTCCTCCAAGGCTGCGCTTTGTCACCCATCCTGTTTGTGGTATTCATGGACAGGATCTCACGGCGTAGCCGCGGGGGACGGGGGCTGCGGGTTGGTGGGCAGAGGATTGCATCACTGCTTTTTGCAGATGATGTGGTCCTGATGGCATCATCGGTCTGCAACCTGCAGCACTCATTGGATTGGTTCGCAGCCGAGTGTGAAGCGGCTGGGATGAGGATCAGCACCTCCAAATCTGAGGCCATGGTTCTCAGCAGGAAACCGATGGATTGTTTACTCCAAGTAGGGAATGAGTCTTTACCCCAAGTGAAGGAGTTCAAGTATCTCGGGGTCTTGTTCTCGAGTGAGGGGAAAATGGAACGAGAGATGGGCCGGAGGTGGAGCAGCGGGTGCGGTGTTGCAGTTGCTTTATCGCACCGTTGTGACGAAGAGAGAGCTGAGCCAGAAGGCAAAGCTCTCAATCTACCGGTCTATCTTCGCTCCTACTCTCACCTATGGTCATGAAGGGTGGGTCATGACCGAAAGAACGAGATCGCGGATACAAGCGGTGGAAATGACTTTCCTCCGGAGGGTGGCTGGCATCTCCCTTAGGGATAGGGTGAGAAGTTCAGCCATTCGTGAGGGACTCGGAGTAGAGCCGCTGCTTTTTGCGTAGAAAGGAGCCAGTTGAGGTGGTTCGGGCATCTAGTAAGGATGCCACCTGGCCGCCTCCCTAGGGAGGTGTTCCAGGCAAGTCCAGCTGGGCGGAGGCCGCGGGGCAGACCTAGGACCAGGTGGAGGGATTATATCTCCACACTGGCCTGGGAACGCCTTGGAATCCCCCAGTCAGAGTTGGTTAATGTGGCCCGGGAAAGGGAAGTTTGGGATGCCCTGCTGGAACTGCTACCTCCGCGACCCGACCCCGGACAAAGCGTATGAAGATGATGATGATGATGATGATCACTGGGGTTAACACCTGTAGTTTATTCAAAGTGCCATGGAATCTTTAGTGACCACAGAGTCAGGACACATGTTTGACTTCCCATCTGATAGACACACTCTGTACAGGACAGTGTTACTGTCACTGTCCTGGGGCATTGGGCTGCCACACACCAGAGGGTAGAGTGACCCTTACTGGTCAACCTTGCATTAACACTTGTCTTCCACTCAAGGTCTAACCAGACTTGCTGCAATACTATAGTACTGTAAAATCCTACCTTTAGTGAAGCTACTAACTAGTCAGTAATCAGTTCATCCAACTTAACAATTTCCTAAAACTATCAAATCCATGTTTTTTTAAGTAAATTGTTGCTTTTACATGTCCTGTTTTAAATGGATAGTTCACTTTTGGGAAATAAGAAATGTTCCTTCATACCCTTAAGGTCTTTACACACCGGGGACATTTTTTTAATTTTTAAACAAAATTAACGTGACAAAGAAATTAAACTTCAAAAGCATTGACTACAACACTTTTGAAGAAACAATCAGACAACTTAAGTTGTCTACCTTCTGTCTGGATACCTTTCCCAAAAGCCTTTTTTAAAAAGTTTTTTGAGTGCCTTGCATTAGACATACTACAAATAGTGCTCTCTCCAATCAAGCAACTTCAAGCAAAAGTCCATGAAAACTGCAGTTATTAAACCTCTATTAAAAAGCAGAGCCCAGATGCTTCAATAATTAGCAACTGACCATGATTTCTTCATGCTGCTAACCTACCAGGATTTCACCCACTTTGTGTAGCACTGAAACACTGACTCTCTGACCATAAATAACTTCTAGAATTATTAGAAAAGTGGGTTGGACTGCCCGAAACAGTCTTAAACTCCTCTAAGTTGGATCTAGAAAACAGAAACTACTTTGTGACCATTGGCAACTATATTTGATTTGCATAACCTTTGTTCTGCAGAGACCTGTGGGAACTATGACCTTCAGTTTGAGCGAGTATTCTCGGTCCCCAATGAAGGCGCCATGCTGAACTCCACTCTGATTTCCCCTGACGTGTTCAACCACAGCAGCGTCCCCTACAATGTTTCCTGGTATCACCGTGTCACCGGGAGAGAAATGTCCAATGAAACAGGCCGAACTCTGGTTCTTGGGGAGCTGCTGCTGTTTCTGAACGTAACAATGGAGGATGCCGGCGATTATGTCTGCGTTGTCAGGTAGCAAATAAAATGAGCCTTGTCTGTTCCTGCACACAAACAAATCACACCAGTGTATATTATGTTTGTATATGAAAGTCGAGGAAGTTACCTGCATTTGCATTTTCAATTATAAATGGTTGAATATTTGTGAAGTTTGGCCAGATATAGTCCTGAACAAGTGAACAATGGTAGTCACCTGTGCAACTCTACAATACCGTTTAAAAAGCTGATTAACTTTTTTGCTCATGATAGTTGACTAGTTGACTACCATATTAAATACCTTTAATTAGACACACAGGTTTGCCAGTGGGGAGCATTTCTGTCAGTAAACTACTAGCCAGAGGCTCAGGCTAGTGGGCTATTTACATGTACTCTCTGTCTCTGTCCAACAGAACTCCCTCTCAGTGCTACAGACAGTTCACTAAGCTCATTGTTGATGAGACCAGTCCGGGCGAATGTGGTCGACCAAACACAATCGAAAAAAGAGTCACCAAATTAGCGAATGATGATCTAACTTGCCCTCTGATCGACATAACTAAGAATCTGAAACGTCGACTCATTGGCTACTCCATCAGGTGGTACAAGGTAAGCTCTACTGAAGTGACATTTCAATATACACAGGATAGGATGTTATAATATCCATTATGCCATATTCCAAGATGAGCACTTCAAAAGACAATATTTTAGAATGGACTTGGGTTGAGAGCAGATATGTCATTGGGGTTTTCAAGTGGGTACCCTCCATCCCAGATGTTTCATTAATTTGAGCCCACGACACCTCCAGAAGGCTTAACGGTGAGCAATGACGTCTCAGAGCCACCCCCCTCTAAAATATTATCGGCACAAAATATTTGCTTATTTCTAGTCTTTTTTGTATCTCTTTTATTGTTGTTTCAATTTGGATGTTTGGCCATTTTTTAAACAACTACCTCAATGAATCACAAATATTGTATGTAAGCTTTTCTCCAGTATGTTAGTTAAAAGATAGGATGTTTTGGTTGACCTAGATTTTTCATAGAAAATCATATTTCTTTTTCTCCACTTTTCCATGTTCATGTTCCATGTCAGTACTGTTGAGAAAAGTGCCGTCAAAGTAAAGGTGTTACTGTTATTACTATTATGTTATTACTGATTATTACTCTTTAGCTTTAAACCTTAAAGGCCCCATAGTGTAGACAATAATACATTTTTGTGTGATTCCTTAGTGTCTATGAAGCACAAAATATTTGAACAAACAAAGCTTATGTTCTATTTTTTATTAACTAGTTCAACTTTACTCATACTAGCCTGAGTCTGTGATTGGTCAATTTGATTGACTTAAATGTTCCACGTCACAAATGGCTGCGATTCAGAACAGCTTGTAAAATATGGTAGCTGTGTTGTCAGAGGTGAACTAGAGAAAATGCACAAAGCACAGATTTCTCTTTTTCATGTTGTTGGTACAATCCCTCTGAGTGATACAACAATGCTAGACAAAGAAATATTACAAATCTTACATTATGGTATGCCTTACAGGGCTGTGCACCTATAGAGGAAGGGGGTCGGTTTACCCCCAGAGACAGGAATACTAAACTCCACATTAAAGATGTCAAGCTTGAGGACAGCGGGAACTACACCTGCACTTTGAACTTCACCGTGGCTGGGGTCAGGACCCAGATATCAGACACCATCGACTGTAGGGTCAAAGGTAACTACTTTAAACCATGCAATGGAGCAAAGTAGTGGTTGAATGTTTTTCTTTTATTCTTGAAATAATGACACAAATCCTTTAATTCAATAATTCTCATAGAAGACTATGTGTTGAGCCCTCGAATGTTTGAACCTGCCGGCGAGGCAATTAAAGCAGAGTTGGGTGAGTGATAATGTGTTCATACACTTAGTTACTGTAGGCTATAATAGACACATACTACATACTGTATACTTTTTTACCTTCAAATCACCTTCCTGTCTTCTTACCCACCTGTTTTCTTATGTGCATGTGTATGTCTGTGTAGGTTCCAGTTTTCAAAAGATGTGCAAGGTGTTTGTGCCCTGTGTTGGGAAACACAATGTCCATTTGTTTTGGAGGACAGCGGACAGCTTCATCTTGCAAAATGACCAGGAACGTGTCTACCAAGATTTACAACAGTAAATGACATATTGTAATCATTGTCAATTGTAATCGATATAGTCATGCTAATTGCATTTTTTTATTTTTTATTGTGCCTATCCGATATAGACCAATTTGCATTGTCCTTCTTTTCAACCTCTACCAGGGAAGAGAGACAGCAGGATGGGGAGAAGGGTGTGTGGCTGGAGCGTGCATTGAAGATCTCCCGGGTAGAGGAGAAGGACGTCAGTGTGAATTACACTTGCATGGCAATCAACTTCAGGCTAGGAGTAGAGCAGCAGTTCACCCTGTTACCTGCAGGTACCCTTTTAATGCGTTTTCCACTGAATCCTCCAGAATTTCAAACCATTACAATTATCTTTTTTTTTTATTGATAAACTATTAAACCATGAGACGGTTTAAAAAAAAAGCCCTGCTGTATACATATGAATATTGTGTGTGGTTTTGATTTAAATGTTGTTTCCAGATCCAAACCATGTGCTGTCCATTGGGATAGGGCTGTCTGCCCTAGTGGTTCTCTTTATTGTCAGTCTTGTCATTTACTACATGTTCAAAATCGACATAGCGCTGTGGTTCCGGACAACCTGTCCTTACCTCTTCAGAAACACAGGTATGTTTTATGGTTCATTACGATATACATATTTGGATGTCTGTGCTTTCTCTTACTTTGTCGTACATCACTGTTTATTCAAAGTGTGAGTAATATTAACCACTTACCCTGTCGTGTTCAGAGTTGGATGGGAAGCTGTATGATGCCTACGTGGCCTACCCTCGACTGTTGGGGGGTGAGACCACCAGGGAGGTGGAGATTTTTGCCCTCAATACACTGCCTCACGTGCTGGAGAGGAAGTGTGGTTACAAACTGTTCATACTCGACCGGGACAGCCAGCCAGGCCAAGGTATGAAGTTTAGGCAATATACATGCATTATAGAGGAAAAAGAAAATTGAAAATGGCATATTGATGTCAGAATGTTATTTAAAATATTACACTATATGACTATAAAAAGCTCCTGCCACCCATACACTGTCTGCCTAGTCTGCATGACGTCATCACGGCCCTAGGCTACAGTTTTGATTGTAGTTGTTTATTTATTCATTTATTCCTTACCTGTCCTCAGTCATGGTCTGTTCTTTTTATTTATTTATTTTTTGCAACATATGTACTTTTTGTCTCTCCTACCTCCTGCAGCCATAGTGGACTCGGTGGAGGAGAGCATGTGTGCCAGTCGACGCCTCCTCCTTCTCTACACCGCCTCAACCTTCACCAGCAGCAGCAGTAACCCTGTGAGTGACAAGGAGCTTCCAGAGTCAGGCCATCAGTATGAGAGTGTGGCAGCCATGCACCGTGCTCTGCTGGAGGGCTCCTTAAAGGTGGTGCTGGTGGAGCTGGAGGAGGTCACCCCCACCCAGCTGGCCCTGTTCCCCGAATCGGTGCGCCATCTCCGGGAGAAACAGGGAGCCGTGTGCTGGTGGAAAAGCCAGAGGACCAAGAGGAGATGGAAGAGGTATTTTTGGAGGGGAGATGAGAATAAAACAGCAGAACTAGATATTTCATCACAATTTTGGAAGGAGATGAGGTATCATATGCCTGTAAAAGGTAAAAGGATGGCTTGCCCTGAAAAGAATCATCATCATCATCATCATCGTCATCCGCTTTGTCCGGGGTCGGGTCGCGGAGGTAGCAGTTCAAGCAGGGTATCCCAAACTTCCCTTTCCCGGGCCACATTAACCAGCTCTGACTGGGGGATTCCAAGGCGTTCCCAGGCCAGTGTGGAGATATAATCCCTCCACCTGGTCCTAGGTCTGCCCGGCGGCCTCCGCCCAGCTGGCGTGCCTGGAACACCTCCCTAGGGAGGCGGCCAGGTGGCATCCTTACTAGATGCCCGAACCACCTCAACTGGCTCCTTTCTACGCAAAGAAGCAGCGGCTCTACTCCGAGTCCCTCACGAATGGCTGAACCTCTCACCCTATCCCTAAGGGAGATGCCAGCCACCCTCCTGAAAAGAATGCTCTGTAAAAATATGATCTAGCACAATCCTTTTATCTGAAGAATCAAGATGCTTTTCTGATGTGAGCTACCGACAGTACACCAGTAATAGACTTCACTCAGTCTTCATAAAGCAGTGTGAAGAAGGACTTGTTGGATTAAGGTGTTAGTTATGAATGCCAGCCGCCATCAGAATCTTACGGCATGACAGATCTTGTCCAGTGCCAGTAGGATTTGAACTGGCATACCTCAGTGAAAGCCCTTTACGTCTGTGCCCCAGCTTGTGACTCTATCGAGGACTGTGGCTACCAGAGACATTGGAGGAGAAAGGATCAGGATAATGGATTGGGAGAATAGGACCTTGACACGGGAAGAGGATTGATATTGAGAAGATGTTCAATGATGCTAGTATGTAACAGGTCGACAATCTTAAACGAATGTTAGACACCTATTCGTGCAATGGGCCTACCTGAGACAGAGGTGTTTGTATTACCGTTACAAAGATAGAACTGCCCATTGAATTCCTTATGGATCTTCGCTCCTTGGTTGGACTGTTAAATGTTACAGTTGGAGTTATGGTCGCATTTGTTAATGCACATGTTCGATGTATAATTGTCATTTTGGGGGATTGAAAAAAGCCTACTGAATAATCGCTTATGCTGAACAGTAAGTAGGGCTGTAATCATGTAAGTAGTCTGTTCCTACTCAGACTAAAATGGTGAAGTTGACTGTTTGGACAGCTTTTGCAATAATAATAATAATAATAATAATAATAACTAATGGGCCGTCAGAAGCGGTAGCAACGCTAGATCCAACTTGATTGCTACTTTGATTAATTTCAAATTTTGTTGTGTCTATTGTTTACATATGACTGCAGATTTTATGACAAGTAACACATCATTGGAGATGTGATTGTTGTTTGATTTGTCCTCTGCTTCATCAGAGGACCTCAAAAGATACTGTATTTTCTTATCAATATTGATTTACAAAAGTGAGTGCTCAAATATTAAGGGGCTCTGCAATGCCAGTTAACAGCTACAGCTGCAAGCAATTTTGATATTAGAAAAAAAATCCATCAAAGACAAATTTTTACAATTTATTTACAGTAAGTGTTTTCTAAATGGGTTCTTGAAGATACTGTACATTTTCTAATGCTCAACATTACTTTTGATTTAGACAAAAACCAAACCGGAATCTACATTAAATGCCAACATGGGTGCTCCCAGCCTTTAATAACGTAGCGTAAGATCATGTAGAAAATGATGGGTACATTTCAGTGTGTGTTCCCATCGTTTCACAGTACTGTGCAGAGAGTTGTACATAAAAAGGAATCCGTTAATTCAAATAAAAATGGTTCTCTATTGTAATGTATTGTATTGTATTGTGTGTTTTCAGAATTTTCTATTTACGAAATAATATAATGCATTGCATCAGTGAATCTGCAGAACAAAGGAATAGACCTGGATATGAAAGTTAAACAGTTTAGATCATATTTATAGTAATATCTCCACGGAAATGTTGGACATAGCTTTCCTGCATGAGCAAGACGACTTGTTTCTCCTTCACCACCTTTCAAAACACAATATAATTCTGAAAAACAACACACACTGATATACATTTTTATGTATCCTCTGAAAAGTTGCTCGTTTTTTTTTTTAAACTATTTAGATCTCTGCCCCTAAGCTAACATTCTAACAGAAGGGTGGGCTTGGTGAGAGCATTTCCTATCTTTCCTGTCAAATACAAGAGTGTGGTTTCACCCTGTAGTACCCATCTATTTATATAGTTTCGCTAAGGTGGCTGTAGCTTTGTCAGACAGACGCTGTTTAAACTTGCCTGTAAAACCTGTAGCTTTCGCTTCGCTTCCCATATACTAGTTTGATGCCAGACACTGCAGGTGACAGAGGCTGTAAAACTCAGCTACAAGACCAATGGATCCTTTTGAAAGATGTAAGCCCTTATTATCTAGCGCTTGTCCTCCTTATCTAGTCTCTTTTTCCTCTTCTTCTTTCAAGATGCCTTCTATGAATGCTCACATTCTCCTACAAGGCTGACTAGCTATCTAATTCTTTAAATATCACTTAATGAACTATGTGAACAATAGGCGTTATGTTTTTGCTTAGTCTTCTGTAATGTGTTTTAAGAGCGTATTGTTGCAAATAACAAAACTGCCTTAATTTGGTTGTTTCAAACTTTTTCAGTGACGAGTGAGCGGCCGATTCTGGTGATCCTCTTCTCCCTCATCTGCATTTCGGTTGGATCTTCAGCAGTTGGTGATGAGTCTAATAGAATCCACAATGTTGTATTATTACTTTCATATGTTTTTTGATGTTAGAGTTCAAATTCTATATGTCATGGTCATCAAAACTTGGCTTTCAAAGTTCAATCTGAGTTCAATCTGTGTTTGTATCTCTGAGTATAATTAAAAGCTATTGGGCCCATTAGCCAAATAGATGTACATAACTCAATTTGATAAAAATAAGTCAGATGGAACTCTACAACTCTAAGGCCACATTATGATGATGATGATGACTAATATGATTTGAACTGTAACACAAAAATGAGCATCAGTACAGGCTGCTCTTGAACACACGTTTGATTTTCAAAGCAAATTATATTGCACCGCCTCTCAAATCTGACCTCTTATGGTTGCTAGTGGAACCACCACTGAAAAGACACTTCTTCATGCTTGTGTGTGTATGTCAGTGTGCCTGTTTGTGTGAGGGTGTGTTCGGTGATGCATGGTACACGAAAGGTACGCTCATGTTCTCCTGCTTGTGCTTTATATGTCCTGGTTCAGATCCCTGTGTGGAAACTGGAAAACTGCAGGACACCACATTATCAGTCCCCACTGAGGCCGCCATGTTGACCTCCTCCCTCTTGTCCCCGAGAGTGTTCAACTACAGCGGAGTCCCATACAACATCACTTGGTATGACTCGCTGACAGGGAGAGAGATAAGCAATGAGACAGGGCGAACTCTGGTCTCGGGGGAGTTTCTGTGGTTTTTGAACCCTGTGCTTGAGGATACTGGAGACTACGTTTGCGTCGTGAGGTACTTCACTCTTACTCATCCAAAATACCTGCGTGCTTACAGGATGTGTGTGAGCTTGTGAACATGTAAATGAATGTGAATCTAAAGGTCTTTCTTTGTCATCAACAGAACTCACTCCCAGTGCTTCAAAGAAAACACCAAACTTATAGTCCAGTATCCAATGAATTGTGGTCGTCCTAACAAGACAAAGCAATCCCTTACCAATGCAAGCAATGGCGCCCTGTCCTGCCCCTTGATGAGAGAAGTAACATGGTTGAAACGCTACTCAATCCCCTACAACATCCAATGGTACAAGGTCAGTTCCGCGAAGTTTTTATTATTTAATTGAATTTATAGTCAGTTGATAATCTGATTTTGTTCTACTGGAGAACCATTCCAATACTGCAAGCCACTGCAAAACAACAGTAATCTTTTTTTGGATGAATGAGTCTGAGTCAGCAGCTAAACTTTCAATTAAATGTATATAATGTGTTAGGGACAGTCTATTTATCGGTTTGTTATTAAATAATGTATTGCCACAACACGCTCACAGGACTATATCATCCTCGAAAGCCGCAAAGTGAACACAGAACTTGGTAAATCAGCTTTCTGTTTTTTTGCCACAGATAAATGGAACAAGATTCAACAGAAATTGAAATTAGAGCAGTTTGTTTCTGTTGAATAATTTAAACTTTCACTGGAGGATTTGGGAGCTGAAGAGTGTTCTTGTTTTGGTTGAAACTTAAATATTGTACTGTATTTTAAATATTGATTTGTAAACATTTTTTAAATTTTTACTTGTTTTTATTTATTTATTTGTAATTTATATATTCTGCCTTTAAACAGGGCACTGCTGGAAAAGAGACCTGGTCTCAGTCGGTTAACCCTGTATAAGTAAAATAAATAAAAATAATAATAACTTTTTTTCCCCAGGACTGTGAATTAATAAATGTGGGGATACCCTCCCTAGGGAAGCAGAAGTTCGACTACAGAGAAAACAATTTTAAACTTCAAATAAATGACGTTGAGCCTGTGGACAATGGGACCTACACTTGCACTTTGTCCTTTTCCCTGGCAGGGGTCAGAAGCAATATTTCAGAGACCATTGATTGTATGGTCAATGGTCAGTCTCAGGTCAAAGTCTTGAATATGAATGACTAACTGTGGTTACCATTATTCTTTTTACTCATATCAAATATTTATCAAAAAACTATCTGAAATGGATCACTACATCTTGAGAAGAATGAAGTTTTGATCATTGTTTCTGTTTCAGTGGACTATGTTGATCGCCCTCTAGTGGTTGAACCTGTCAATGAAACTGTCAAGGTGCGATTAGGTCAGTTATAATTTTTTTGTGTGAACATTTTAGCTATGTGCACATTGTCCCAACTCAATGGAAACTACTAAACATGTATTTAAATAGACTGCTTGATGAATGAACATATTTGTGTGTTTGTGTATGTAGGTTTCTATTTTAATAAGACTTGCAGAGTATTTGTGCCCTCTTCTGGGGACCAGGCATTCTATTTGAATTGGAAGGCAAAAGGAAATATAATCTCTCACAACGCATCAGACCGCATCCACCAGGAACCGACAAGGCAGGTTTGCTCCCAATGGTCTAATATTACATAAAAGATGTAACCCAAAACTAGAAAGAATAAATTACCCTGTGCTTTATTGCTATACTATATTGAAAGGCCTTTGTGCATTTCTTTAGCAGGGATTACAAACAGGTTGGGATTAGAGGTGTGTGGCTGGAGCGTGTGCTGACGATTTCTCATGTAAAAGAGGAGGACATGAATTATAACTACACCTGTACGGCCATTAGTATGAAGATGGCTATTTCACATTACTTTACACTGCTGCCAGCTGGTAGGATAACATATTTTCTCCGTGCAAGTTTATTACATTCAGTGTAATACAGTCATTATTTCGATAAACGTAAACTTTATTTTGACAAACTGAAACTGTTCTCGTAAATATGTATATATATATATATATATATATATATATATATATATATATATATATATATATATATATATATATGGGAACGTTTCAGTATATATATATATATATATACTGCATATAAATATGCCATATATATATACTTGATGTTCCTAGTCCTTTATATTACAACACTTTGGTTAGTATTGTAAAAAGAAAAGTAAGGAAATGGGAAAAATGGGACAGTTACAAAAACATTGTCAATTAGTGCTGTCAATTAACTTTTTGTTGTGTGTTCAGATCCAAACCATGCGCTGTCCATCGGCTTCCTGCTGATTGGTCTGATGGTTTTCCTCACTGCCTGCCTTCTCATTTACAAACTCTTCAAGATTAACATTGTGCTGTGGTTCAGGGGAACCGCTTCCTTTCTCTACTCCAGTGGAGGTATTTGTCTTTCCAGCTATGGTACTATTTCTTGAGCAATCAATGTAAATGTATGTAAATAAATGCACAGTGTATAATGAAGCTAGATACCACATCACAACACAAGTCAAGACATTCTTTGAGTTGTTTGGGATTTAAAAGGAAATGAGGAATGTGCTGGACCTCTGATACAGCCCTGCTAGCAGGGTTATGTTTTAGAACTGGTCAGTTCTATGTAATGAGAACGGGAAACATCTTGCTAACACATCTTGCTATCCTGAAGTAGAGTTGGATGGGAAGCTGTATGATGCCTACGTGGCCTACCCTCGACTGTTGGGGGGTGAGACCACCAGGGAGGTGGAGATTTTTGCCCTCCATACACTGCCTCACGTGCTGGAGAGGAAGTGTGGTTACAAACTGTTCATACTCGACCGGGACAGCCAGCCAGGCCAAGGTATTTTATCTTTATAGTGACAACTAAGAAAATTGTTGACCAGTGTTCTCGGAAGATTTAATTTATTAATAACTGCACTTAGTTTGAATCAACACGAATATTGTAATCGATAGTTGCTGTATAATTACCTCATCGTTTTTGGTATACCTCCCCTCTCTCTAGTCATTCAAGAATCAGCGGAGGAGAGCATGCAGGCCAGTCAATGCCTCTTACTCCTTTACACTGCTTCCACCTTCAGCAGCACTAAGACTAGTCCTGGCCGTGGTGGTGAGAGCCGTGACGAGGAGCTTCCAGAGTCAGGCCATCAGTATGAGAGGGTGGCAGCCATGCACCGTGCTCTGCTGGAGGGCTCCTTAAAGGTGGTGCTGGTGGAGCTGGAGGAGGTCACCCCCACCCAGCTGGCCCTGTTCCCCGAATCGGTGCGCCATCTCCGGGAGAAACAGGGAGCCGTGTGCTGGTGGAAGAGCCAGAGGACCAAGAGGAGATGGAAGAGGTATTTTTGGAGGGGAGATGAGAATAAAACACCAGAACTAGATATTTCGTCACAATTTTGGAAGGAGATGAGGTATCATATGCCTGTGAGGGGCAAGAGGAGGACATACCGGGAAAGTAATTCTCTGTTGAATGCATGATGGACATAGTTATAAGATGGGAAAATGTTTGTATTATATTAGTTATAACCCAATGTGACATTTGGCTCAAATGGACAGTGGTTGTGGTGGTCTAGTGGGTAGGTGGCCTGGTGACCAAAAGGTCATGAGTTCAAATCCCACCACCAGTGTGCCATTGAACAAGGCCCTTAACCCTGAATTGTTCCAGGGGGACTGTCCCTGTAATCTCACTGTTAATTCGCTTTTGATAAAACGTAAATATATACAAGAGCAGACTAAGTACGAACAGGGGGATAGAAACGTACCTAAGGAAAACGCAAATGATCTAATCTGAAAAACTGATGAAAGCCATCTTTGATGCTGTAAAGATGTTATCTTCGTAGAACCAGCATGTTGTTTTCTCTGGAGGCTGTTTGCTTGGGATCATTACTGGAAATGTACCACTGGCAGAGTCCCTGTTTTATTAAACAGTCAGTAGAGCAAAAATACTTATCTTTGGACTTAAATGTAAACTTGTAATTATTTTTTGTTTATTAGTTTTACAGTAAACATTGGTTTATTGTGTTTATTTTGTATCAAATGTTATCTTTCGTTGTTGAAGCAGTTTCCTTACCAAAAAAGTGCATTATTACAATTATTTCTCCATTAACAGATCAACCTCTTCAACAAATTAAAAGTAGTTTTAGTGAACATATAATGTAAATTTGAACATACAGATAGGTTGATGTGACATGATTTGGATCAATTAGTGTCATTACGTTTATATTTGTTGCAATAAAATATGTTCTGTTTTTTTTATAAATCAATTGTAATAATTTTAGAAATATCCAATGTAGTTTTTTACAATGACTTCGACATAAATTTCAGAACCTTGTACTCATTTTTCAGAACACAGAGATCTCAGAACAGATCATCAAAATTCACTTTCTTTTTTCAAAACCTAAAACCCTTTTTCAAACTTTTTCAATTGCTTGGATACAACACATATACACCTAAGATAATTTGTTCATTAAACACAAACACATTACATCACACATAATGTATTTATATTATCAACAAATACACATTGCATTGTTCCCAATGCATAGCTTTATGGAAACTGATAATGGAAACAATATTCCATGTTTAAGTGTCAAGGTAAAAGATTTGTTGACACCAATTACCACTGAACATGAATTACATTATTCATAGCTAATATTATACCACAATCTTTTATCCGACACTGTTCCATGGTTCATTGTACCACTGTGCCAGACAATGTTTACAGGTTTGACAGTATGTATTTGCAGGCCATTTTCATTGCTTTTGCAATACTAACAACTCCTTACTGATGTACAATTTCACATTATAGACAAGAGAGATAAATAGAGTATAAAGGGATTAGTATTTGCCTACAACAACAAAGCATGTGGGCAAGTAATGTAGGTCACAATAAAGGCCAAGCAGTGACACGAGGAGGATGTGGTAGTGAAAGGTGATGGCAGGGGACAAGTCTCCCGTAGGAGGTAGATGTGGGCCTCGTGGTAGAGGTGGCCGTGGGCCTAATTTGAGTGGTGATGATAGGTGACGTGTCAGAGTGTTATCAGCAGTAAAGGCAAAGAGTTGCAAGGTTTCTTCAAAGATATGAGTGCTTAATGCAAGCATTTTAACAATAGCCTGTGTTGCAAGCGTCGACGGTTTTGAGTGGTGTCTAAGGTTTTGTAAAAGTACCACACGGTTCTTAATTTAGTGCCAAAGCGGCTGTAAAAAAAAAGAAATTGCATTATATTTGTCCACATTCACCAAATAAAATACTTTTTGTACTGAAGTGTTTAGTTAACCCAGCGAAATACACTTTTGTTTTGAAGATAACATAGAAACAAACATACAACCAAATTCCATTAACTTATCTGCTTACCCATTGTGTGCCTCCTCCATAACCTCCATAATGGTCAGGGATGCACTCACTTATCTTCCTGACTTGTGGTTATTTTTTCTTTCTCTTGCACTATTTGTAAGTAGCTTTGGAGAAAGGTGACCGCTAAGAGACAGTAAAGTAAATTAATGTAATATAATAGCGAGTGAGAACCCTTTTGACTTTAATGCGTTTCTGTAATCGGCTGCTACTTGTGAGATACATAACTACATTTTGCCCATGAGTATATATTGGCATTAAGCTTGCCGCTAAAT
Organism: Galaxias olidus; assembly: GCA_026901105.3. Lineage (NCBI taxonomy): Eukaryota > Metazoa > Chordata > Actinopteri > Galaxiiformes > Galaxiidae > Galaxias > Galaxias olidus. The sequence continues at coordinate 163,939 of JAPMUY010002196.1, forward strand.
ATACTGTATATATTTGACATACTGTATTTTGGCCATATAGGCTACATTTTATTTCTAAGCCATAATATAAGTGTTCTTTTTCAACATTGCTTTATAGGAATATACTTCATTAAAATTGTGTTTATGAAATGTATATAGTCAAATTATGTAAAAAAAAAAAAAATAGCAGCAAGCCTAATGTCAAAACAATGGTGAAGTTTTTACACTGTGGGCTATTCCTCCTCACGTACAAAAACTCATGCACATGCCTAAAGTTCTTGCAGATTGCAATTCAGTGGTTAAGTCGTCATGCATGAGTGGAAACTTCTAAAATAGGACAGCTCAAACCGACTTCACTTCAAGAGACGCCTTTGCTTGTCGTAGGGTAATTCCGCTACCTGAATGGGGTTTGCTGAACAGGGCTCGGATCCAAATGAACAATGAGACATCAACGAGGACCTGGCACTACACAGGCACGAGACTGTGTATTTCTCCGATTTGGACTCACTGGCCACTTTATTGGGTACACCTTGCTGGTACAGGGTTTGGACCCCCTCCTGCCTTCTTTCTTCGTGTCACGAAGATTAGATTAGATTCAACAAGGTGATGGAAACATTCCTCAGAAATGTTGGTTCATATTGACCTAGTAGCTTTGCACAGTTGCAGCAGATTTGTCGGCTGTATATCCATGATGTGAATTTTCTGTACCACTACATCCCGAAGGCTATCTCTTGTATTGACATCTGGTGACTTTGGAGGCCGTTTGAGGACAGTGAACTGATTGTCATTATCAAGAAACCAGTTTAAAATAGAAGCTTTGTTAAATGGCGCGTTATCCTGCTGGAAGTAGCCATTAGAAAGATGGGTACACTGTGGTCATAAAGGGATGGACATAATCAGCAACAATACTCAGGTAGGCAGGCTGTAGCGTTTAAATGATGCTCAATTGGTTCTAAGGGGCCCAAAGTGTGCCAAGAACATCTGCCCCACAGCTTTACACCACCCTGGATCCATGTTTTCACGTTGTTTAAGCCGAATTCTGACCCTACCATCTCAATGTTGCAGCGGAAATCGAGACTCAATGGACCAGGCAACGTTTATAGTTCCATCCTCTATAGTTGATTTTTGGTTAGCCTGTGCAAATTGTAGCCTCAGTTTCCCGTTTATGGCTTACAGGAGTGACACCCGGTGTGGTCTTCTGCAGCTGAAGCCCATCTGTTTCAAGGTTAGACATGTTGTGCGTTTAGAGATGCTCTTCTGCATATGTCAGTTGTAACAACTGGTTATTTGAGTTATTTTGAGTCTGGCACCAAAAAACGTGCCACATTTAAAGTCACTGAAATCACCTTTCTTCTCCATGATGATGCTTGGTTTGAATTTCAGCAGACTGTCTTGACCATGTCTACATGTCTAAATGCATTGAGTTTCTGCTGCTGATGATATATTTGCGTTAACAAACAGTTGAAGAGGTGGGCCTAATGAAGTGGCCGGTGAGTGTATGTTTTTATGCACATTCTGGCGGTTTACTGTAAGTGTGACGTAGAATTGAAATACATTTAGAAAATATCTATTCTTCAGTCGTTCATAGTTTTGTTGTTGTTTATCTTCTTGACAAAAATGTGCTACATTTATGGCTTGTAAAAATAATTAAGAAATTGCTTTGCAATGCTGAATTTCCCTTTGGATTGTTGAATGTTTGCCTTAAGTTTGACTTTCATTTCAATTTTGACAATTGGGAGGTTCCTTAGATAATTTTCTCATAAACTGGCAGGAAATTTATTTGGATCACTTCCTTGTTACTGTTTAAGCACAATAGACTATGAATCACCTATTTTGTGTGAGTTGTGTGAAATGTGACCAATGCCGTTCCACAGGCAGTGAACATGGTATTCGATCCTTGGTTTTTCCTCGTTGCTGTCTACTTGGTAGTAGTTACTCAAGGACAAGGTAAATTGAAAAATAAATCCTATAGTCCAACATTCTGCGTGCGTTATGCACATGAGGATACGATTACAATTTGATAACTGAAGTGCTGATAATTAACCTGATGTATTCATAATGTTAGCCTATTCAACTAATGTTTCTAGACATCTAGCTTGGCATATAGAGTATACCATATGAACGCAAAAATGGGTACGTGCGCCAAAAAGGTCTATTTAAGCCTATGTAGCCTACCAGCCCTATACTGTGGTAACGCAGGCAGAATACAACGCGTGAAGCAGGAATGAGGAATCTTGTTAATTTGAATCTAGGCTTGAGCTTATCTCTTTATTAGAATTTAAAAAACTAGTTTTTGCACGTTTCTAGAACTTCCAAGCCTACCTTGTTTCTAAAGCAGAAAGATTTTTTAAATAACTTAATTTTATTAAAAAATTTCAGAATCAGGATGGATTTACCTCCCTTTGCCTATCCACATAATTTTCTTAATGTTCACTATCTCCTTAAGGCCACGTGAAGGCAATAGAGACCTTTTATGTAAGTGCAGGGCACTTTTTACAACTCAAATGCATGAGCAGCAACGTCAGCGACGTTAACTGGAAGAGAAAAGGAAGCAACATTCAGAAAATTCCTTCCGGATTGGAGATCAGAGGGACTAGTCTTTGGTTTTTACCTGTCCAATTCTCCCACAATGGATCCTACTCCTGTGAGGGCAGGTAAAAAAATGTATATGCATGTACAATTTTACATACCAGAATATGGTATTTCCTTTTCGTAGTTCGAAAAGTAATAAACCAAGCTTTTTGTTCAGTGACGGCAAAGGACCGTGGGAGATGGAGTTTATGGTGTCTGTGTCCGCTGGGGTGTGTCCTAGTCCGGCTGAGGCCAGGTCAATAACTAATGGAACCAGTGATGTTCTGCCTTGCAAACAGGACTCAGTCCTCAGACTGGACCCCACAGGAGCAATACGATGGCTAAAGGTAAACTCAGTAACACTATCTTATAATACTAAAGACAGTAGCTGAATTGCTATTTTCATGTAATTTTAGTACAGCTGGATTACCCTTGTCTTGATTAAAAGTTTTTTCCATAAACAGTTGGATCCTCTTTGAGTACCTGCGCCCTTTTTGAGTATTTTTTATTATTCATGTTATTTAGTGTGCATACCTTTATATATTTTTATTTTATATATTTGTTAATTTCGTACATTATATTTCCAATAGTTAAAAACCCAAGCCTGTTTGTCTTGGATTTTAATGAAATCCAGCCTCAGTTGATTTTGGGGACTACCAGAATGCCACCTAGTCCCATGAGCACTTACTCTTAGATCTCTCTCTCTCTCTCTCTCTCTCTCTCTCTCTCTCTCTCTCTCTCTCTCTCTCTCTCTCTCTCTCTCTCTCTCTCTCTCTCTCTCTCTCTCTCAGAACTGCAGATCCCACATCTCTGGTCAACAGCACATCAGGTTCTATGGTGCTTCAGAGCGGGATGAAGGACTCTACACTTGCCTGATTGACTTTAACATTGAGGGGAAGAACTACACGGCCTCTCGCAGCATCTTGATGACTATCAATTACGGTTTGCAGATGTTTTGGTTGCTAAGGGGGATTTTTGCCATGCCAATGCTGTACATTTATACTGTTCATTGAGTCTGTTCACTTTGTGCTCTTGGCTTTAAAAAAACAACTTCAGATAAATTATTTCAAATGCTACAACTGGACTAATTTTTACAGATACAATCCTGATTCTTCCCGTGGTGACCCATCCTAAAGGGGAGAAAATTGTTGTCGAGCTGGGCTCTAAGTTAGAGCTTCAGTGTTCTGCTTTACTGGGTTATAGTGAGGATGAAGAAACGTTGATGTACTGGACTGTTAATGGAGACTTCAGTGAAACTTACGCACAGCTCAATCCATCGTGGGACTAGTGAGTGCATTTAGTTGTGGGTGTTTTTTGTGTGTACGATCCTTCTAACCAATACATCCTTCTCAGACTGGAGCTCACGCTAAAAAAGCGGAAGGGGACATTGAACCGAAATGAAACATCCTAATTGAACATCCTCTTAATCACCAGCATACACGAGAAGACTGGCGTGTACGGCCTGTCCAAGCTTTCCATCAGTGAGGTCCTTCCTGCTTTTCTGGATGTGCCCATACAATGCCACGCAAAGAACGCTTTGGGTCACGACACGGGCCAAGTGTGGCTGCAAGCAGGTACTCTTACAGTTCAACTGAAGTTAATATGGGATCTTAAAAATGATCAAAGTGCAAGACACATTTATCATTCATTATGGTCTACTCATACTACTCACTCTGAATTGGAATTATTAGAAGAAGCATAACTAATGTATGAGGACAATGCGTGTGTCATTATAGACTGCAGGCATTGTCCTACATTAATTATGCTTCTTCACAACAATTTGTTTTATTGTGCTTCAGAGCTCCATTATGGAGCTTTGGGATGAATTACCTATTTAAATAGTTGTCATTTTGAGAAAGGTTCAAGTGAGGAAGTGTGGTGACAAACTGACTAAACTGACTCAACCCAAATGATGACCTGTTGAATTGTTCAATTTATGCCTCCACCTCTCCAACTTCTGTAGCTGACAACAGTCTCCTGTACACATGTGTGGCTCTGAGTCTGGCCTTATTTATCTTCATTTTGGCTGTGGGCATCTGCTGCTTCTTCAAGGTTGACCTGGTGTTGGCCTACAGGAAATGGCGCCCTCGTCTGTTCAAAAAGAGAAGTGAGCTTGGCATAAAAACGTGTTACCTTCACTACCTATTATTATTCTGACAAAGTTGTATGAGTCTTACGTTGAATGTCCACTGAACACAACATCGCCAGGCGAATAATCGCCCCTATTAATTTCCTATGAGGGCGAGACGGAGTGAGAGACACAAAGCTCTGGTGCATGATGGGAAGGCTGGTCCAAATCGAGTGACAAACAGTTTGCCAGTCCCTTAACTTTATTCAAATGAAGGCAATATTTGCCGGAGATTGACCAAGCGGGAGGGAGCAGCGGTTGCAAACACATGAATTAAAAACAGTTCCGCTGCATTTTACTTTATACGCATTAGCAAAAATGTTTAAGGAGAAGCTAATCTTATCAGTTTTGAGTTTCTCTGAATTATATGATTTTAAAATGTAAAACCTGTGACTGCTTACTCTTCTTTGCCGACACGCCTACCAGGGAAGACTCTCTGGGAGACGGGAGATTTGATGAGCGATAAGTTGCTGCATGTGGACATTCACCGTTATGGTTGCGTACCCTTTTTATAGTTCCGTTCCGTTGTATTCGGTTCCATTATTTTCTGCTCCACTCCCGTAGCTCCAGACGGGAAGGTGTATGATGCCTATGTGAGTTATGTCCAACCTGATGGTGAAGACAGAGGTTCATCTCCGGCCATGACCTTTGCCCTCCAGACGTTGCCTGAGGTGATGGAGAGACGGCACGGTTACACCCTCTACATTCGCGGACGGGACGACGCCCCAGGGGAAGGTAAGCACCAGGGGTGTGAGCCCCAGTGGTGCAGTCAGATAGGCCTACAGAGTTCTCTGAGTTTTTTATTGAAAGAATAACATCTCTCTATATAATGTAGACATACTGTAGCTAAGGCCGTATTCAAATGATCAGTGTTAAAAGGCCCATAACATAGACAATCATCATACATTTTTGTGTGATTCCTTGGTGTCTATGAAACACATTAAAAATATTTCATCATTAAAAAAATTATATTATATTTTTTATTATTATTCTAGGGTGTCTCTTTCGTCCCTTCCAACTCACATGCTGTTTTCAGTGATGAACGGGAGTTTACACCCATTGCTCATTACTTTTATTAGCTGAGATATGTTATTGGCTAGGGATCGTAACATTCCTCTGTTGTCATGATCGCTGCCAGAGTTGACCTTACTTATACTAGCCTGAGTCTGTTATTGGTCAATTAGATTGTCTTGAATTTTCTGTCACAAATCGCTGCGATTCAGAACAGCTTGTAAAACAGGGTAGATATGTTGCCAGAGGTAAACTAGGGAAAATGCACAAGGCACAGATTTCACTTTTTCATGCTGATGGTACAATCCATTTGATTGATGCTAGACAAAGACATTTTCAAACTCTTACATTATGGTCCATTTAAAACCTGCGCTGCGCTGGCTATGCCATTTTTTCCTATGGAGTTAAGCGTTGGCGCCCAACTCTGCTCTGTGCTACCGTCGGCGTCGTGCGCTGGCCAAAATTGTCACTTGTCTCAAAGTTTGACCTCGGTTGCCGCTGACCTTTCAAAGCGCAACCAATGAGCGCAGGTTTTAACGCTGATCACGTGAATCCGGCCTTACTGGTGTCTGTACTATGCTCTGCATACAACCTCGCGGCGAACTAAGCACACATTTTTTATCATGTGAATGCAGGGGACCCCCCAGATGACTACTTTTTACAACTGACTGGCTACTACATTTCTTGTGGAAAGCCCTGATATATATGTAACACAATGTCATGTCTTGCCTTGGCCAATCGAAATAATCTTTACCATTATTCTTCACAGCAATGCATGAAGCCATCGCCGAGCTAGTAAGTAGATGCCGCAGACTGATTATGGTCCTGGCGTCACACAACACTTTCCCTTTGGACCCCAAAAGCGAGGATGTATTGCCTCTGCGTCTGAGCCTGAATCAACTGGGCTATGAGCAGCGGATTGGCCTCTACGATGCTTTGACCCAAAATGGCCCCTGCGTGATCTTAGTTGAGATAGATGCCCATGTGGACTACACTCGTCTGCCTGAGTCGCTGCGCTATGTGAGGAGGAAGCATGGGGCGCTGCGGTGGAGGTCCGACTCTGGGGCAGAGGCTGTGTCATGCCTTAATGGACACTTTTGGAAGTGTCTGAGATACCGCATGCCGTCTATGCCAGGAGGGGGAGTTCAGTGTACAGCAGCTTGAAAACAACTGCTGTTTACCTTCACTTCAATATATTTTTTTTTAACTTATTTTTAGTGGATTTAACCTAGTAACTCTTTCACTTGAATCTTATCTGCTTGGGTTGATGACTAAACTCTGAAGGCAGGAAGTGAGATCTCGATCTATTTTGTGAAACCAAATCTATCTATTTCTGCAAAGTGCTCATGGTTTATGTAGGCAAACGGTTTATGTCAAACTGATTCTGTACATTAACTATTTCTGTCTCAACCTACAGTATATTTTGTTAATAATTTCCCGTTGGCATCATATTGCCAATTTAAGTGCCCTCTTCCCTTTCGTCTCCAGAGTTCCATCCGGCTCAAAGTAGAACTGCTGATTTACAGTAACAGACACTAATTGCAACATTGTGATATGTTGCGGCTAGTTCATAGTATTATTATGGATGGTGTAGGAGTTCCCGCTGCAGCCAATGAACATTCCCCTAACACTGTCAGTTATAGGTTCCAAACATTTAGAATTACCTTTTTTTACCATTTAATTAAAGGCACTGAGGTATAAAAGCATGTAAGTGACACACATGAGACATTATGGTGCTAACAGCATTGACCCCCCTATAACTTTACTATTCTAGATATATTCCGATGGTGAGTCATTTTCAAGAATCACTGGCATTCCTGCGAAATAAGACAGTTTTTGTTAGAACTGTGTTAGTATAACGACTCAGTATTTGTGTCTTCTTATTTTGGGAAACCAACAGTAACAATGCTGTTGCCAATATGGACTTTTCCCTGTAAGTGAGTAATGTTGGTGGACTACAAAACTGGCTTTTACAATAAACTGACTTACTTTCTATGTCTTTTATAAATGAAAAGTGTATGCTTCTCAGTTGATAACGTAATATTATTGCGTTTCTTTCATGGTGGCTTGGGTGCTCTTCCAGCTGAGGTAATAAGGTACAAATCTGAAGGGTGAGACATCTTCATCAAGATTTGGTATCTTATCCTTGAGTAAGCTACATATCCTATGTAACATAGTAATAAAGTTGCTGGGTGCAAGATTTAAAAAGCAATGCCAATGTGTTGTGAAAGCGCAAACTTCTACACAGGGAGGTGTAAAATTACCTATAGAGATTTAGCCTTTTATCTGATAGCCCATTTTATATTAGTTTTTATTCCGTCAACTTCTGTTCCATGCATACAGATAATGAAAGACTTTCTCACCACCTTTTGTGTCCCTTTTCAGTGGATGGTGAGATGTGGCTTTGTTTTAATTTAAAAAGGAAAGAGTTTAACTTTAGAATCCCTATCTCATGTATTCATCTCCTTCACTTCATTGCTCTCTAAAACCTTCATTATCTATTTTCCTCCCTTGACCAAGTGATATGCTAGGTTTCCTGTTGCTTTTGTCAGCGTAGTCTTTCATGTAATTACTCATGTCAGGGACATGGCTGGTAACCATTGAGGCAAAAATTGTCATTTTACTACACACAGTACAAAACTAAGTAAATGTAACCTATGCAATGGGTTGCATACACTTCTTTGACTAATAAATGGCTTTGTTTTAGACAAACTTTGATTCATTTCGAACCTCAGTTCAGGTGGGCAACTCGCATATCAGCTCTTCTCCGTGTCGCATCAATTAACCTCTAGCCTCACTTAGGCTTGCTATCTGGATGCTTATATGTGTGTGCAGTTTTGGATAAGAAGTAAACAAACTTTTGGGAAGGCACTCATTTTTGTTTTTTTTGTTTTCGACCAATCATAATCCTCACCAATTGTTACGTAGCGGCCGTAGCGGTTGGACAGTGGTAAAAAGAATTGCAGAACAAATAACTGACTATATTATTGGGGTGCCGACAGAATCTGTCGGAAAGGAAGTTCTGCCGGCTATCCTAGTTTTGTTCACTTTTTTGCCTCATGAGCCTCTGACATACCCCTGTAGGGGCGTCAATCACAGTTTCATTCAAACATACAGCTCTTAAACTTGACTGAAACACAGCAGCTTTTCTTGATATATGCTGGCTTCTGCTCCTACCTCCAGCCCAGGCTCCTTTCTTCGGATCTGTTGTTCGGTGCCTTTCAGGGGGGAATCTGCAGATGTCTACTCCCTCCCCATGGTTTTCATTGAGTATTTGGCATACTGCCTTGGGTGGGGAGAGTCTGGAATAGCAGAAGCCTTGATGACAACTTATGAAACCATTTTACTCCAAATAAATGGTTTAACTTACTCTAAAGTTGTCCTGACTGAGATATAATTATACCGTATGCATCCACACAAACACGTTCTGCCTTGAAGCTATGTCACGTACGTAAACTCCCCAGAAACACCAACATCCGGCTGCTGGTGGTTGTGTGTATAGTATGGTATGGGTAGTACTTGGGAATATAATCACCCTTACCCTTCCCATGTGAGAAACTGACATGCCAGTGGGGAAGTCACCATTCAAAGCCAATAATTTATCATTTTAACATTCCAGTATATATATATATATATATGTTACTTTGCCAAAAGATGCATTACCATAATGTTGCTATATCTGTACGATCACCTTTTCCTATACAGCGCAAGGGACAATCAGGAGGAAAAGTAGCAGAGCAGGCCACTCACCAAACACATTTTAATCACTCTCGAAGATTTCAAAAAGTTTGTTATACACAGATTTGGAAACACTCACAAAAATGGCCACATGTTTGTGTTATGAAAAACCGATCATGTTCCCACCCTGTCCATCTTAGCTGACGTGGTGTTTAGGTGACTCAGTGAGGAAAGCATTAGCATAGGCGAGCCTTGGTGATCTCTACCGGGTGTTCCTGTGTTTGATTGGTATCTATGGTTGAGTGTGCTTCGTGGACCCGGTAATGTTGGCTATGAAATGTGCAGTATTGCCGCAACTCTCGGCTCTGCTGTGTGCGCTGATTGGACGAGCAGCTCAATAAGGTCAGAATCATTTTGAGGGAGACAAAAGCGAGCTGTCATTCTGTGCCTGGCCCAGTAGAGCCCTACTTCACTGTAGCTGTGCCCGTGTAAGGAAAGGATAGGGTAAGTGAACCTTTTGTACTGTTATTATTACAGCTAATGATAGAGGTTATGCAAAGGTTATCTCGTTGTCTTACTCACATATATGGGACTGATCAAAGACAAAAGGGGAGGGGAGGCTTGGTAAAAATCAATTCGTTTAAAAAAAAATACATAATTTGTTGTGAATTGTGTTGGTACAATTGCCTGTTAGGATTTTATATTTTTGAGATCACAGTTTAATTTATTTCTTTTTAGGGCTGTGGAAAGTTCTTATGTAACATAATAATGCCATGAGTTTTTGATCATTCCAAGAATCCAACCTCCTTCCAAAAGTCAAATTGGTGTTTGTTATGTGCAATTAAATCCAGATAACATTAGGCTAACGCAGATGTATAAAAATGTCAGCCCTATCTCTGAGTGAAAAGTAAAACTGAAGCAAGAAATTCTTCTTTTTATATATACAGTATATATATATATACTGTGAATATATACAGTATATATATATAAATGCTAAAGTGTTAAAGGGTTAAATATTGACTGTCTGCTTATCTCTACCTCTCAGAGTTTGCTTAGTGCTTGGGTTAATTATTTAAGTTATAGCAGACAGGGTAGTGGTGAGCTCTTAACGGAAGGTTTCTGTTCAGATTCCAACAAAGAATCCATTGAAACGAATGCCTGTGATCTGAGTGTGTGTGTATGTAAGAATATCTTTGTGCTCACGTTGAATTGTTGGGCTTTTGATCCCAGCATATTCCTAGTCCCTACTTCAGCAAGTATATCTTGTTTAAAAACTCCCTTAGTGGCATTCACATAAATAACATAAAGTGATGATATGCATTACGGTTAATGATCTAAATGTCTTTGTGGCGCTTTATCCCTCTCTTAGAAAGCACTTTGGGAAGATCCATCCCTCTCTTGCTCAGCCCTTACACCGCACCTTGGCTTTTCACCGCACTCTCACACAGAGCAGCATGGATCCTTTCAGCGTTCTCGTCCTCAGCTTAGCCGTGTGGTCCTCCCAGGGAGCTGTTAAACAGTTCAACGATTTTGGTGGGCAGTGTCTTTGTCTCTCTCCCTCTTTTTGTTGTGAACTCCGTTTGGATATTGTGGATGAGGGAGAAACATTTTCTCTCACTTTAATATTCTGTCAATTGTGTTTCCTCGCTCAATTATGCTTTCTTATTACGATTTCAAGAACTCAAACAAAACTGTACTTGATCAAATTAGTCAACGCTTTAGTCATTGTTTACATACATTTTTCTAACTGACTAGCTTCTCTTCATTTTCAGAGAAGACCTTTTTCAACTGCACCCAGCACTATGGTAAACTTTTGACAAGAAATGTGATCGAGGGAGAAGGCCTATGTTTACTTGCCTGGGATGTCCCTGCTAACACCAGCGTGAGTGACTTCACTTGGTACAAAGACGGCCTCGGGCAGGTTCTTAACTCTTCTGAAGAACAACATATCCATCACCATGGCGATTTTCTCATGTTCCTGCCCATCTCTATCGATGACTCAGGGATCTACTACACACACTGGTAATGGAATATTACAGGAAAACACATGTAATCCCCCCACTGGTCTGGCCCCTGAACCTCCAGAGAGAGAGAGAGAGAGAGAGAGAGAGAGAGAGAGAGAGAGAGAGAGAGAGAGAGAGAGAGAGAGAGAGAGAGAGAGAGAGAGAGAGAGAGAGAGAGAGAGAGAGAGAGAGAGAGAGAGAGAGAGAGAGAGAGAGAGAGAGAGAGAGAGAGAGAGAGAGAGAGAGAGAGAGAGAGAGAGAGAGAGAGAGAGAGAGAGAGAGAGAGAGAGAGAGAGAGAGAGAGAGAGAGAGAGAGAGAGAGAGAGAGAGAGAGAGAGAGAGAGAGAGAGAGAGAGAGAGAGAGAGAGAGAGTTTACGGGTGAAAGGGCAGGGGTTGGGGGGGGTGACAGTGGGGCGAGTGTCATGTCACTGAGGCCAGAGGGGAAAAATGTGTGTGTATGTGTGTGTATGTTCTAGTAACAGTTTTATCTATTCCAGGACAAATGAATTGGGCGACTGCTCTACATATGCCACAAAATTGTTTGTGTTACCTGCTCAACCATTGGACCTGGATGCACTCATCTATGAGACTGCAGAGTCTGATGAGAACATAGAGCTCCACTGCCCCATCACAGACATGTGTAACAAAGTGAAAGGGGAATTCAGCTGGTTTAGGGTAAGAAACAAGATTCAAGGCCACGGCTAGAGCTTAAAAAAAAGAAACTGGAGACCCACACCCTAATTTTAGCAGAGGTGCTGACGGGCAAGAAGCTATAGTGATAATGGTCAGAAGAAAGTTGCACAAAGTGGAGGGGGAATTCAGCCCCGGTTCATTGTTTATTGGTTTAATTTTTGACGTCTCATATCTACGAGACCCACTCTTATAACACATTCACATTGCTGTTAAAGCTATAATAGCAGACTTCAACATACGTCCGTGTCTTTATTTCAGAACTCTAGTCTGATTGCTAAAGAGCACAACAGTGCTCTGTGGGTGTTTGGCGCTAACAAAAGTCACGAGGCCGACTATAAATGTCTGTGCACGTGGAGCCACAATGGACACCTTTACAACACATCTGGCTTCAGACGTTTGGTGGTAACAGGTAGAATAGTTAGTCTATTATTAAGAGTCATTTTGGGCTGAAACTGTGGGGTTTGGATGTTTTTTTTTGTAGCTGTTGAGCAGTTCCCCAAAAAATCATAGCTGTACAAATGTAATTGATGTTAATGGGATGGGGGAGTTCATTAAAATTGTACCTTTACGTTCTTCATAACAATCGGGTCGTTTGTGCCATGTTTTTTGAACTGCAGAGCCTGAGATATTATTCCCTCCACAAATCATCTCTCCAGTTAATTTGACAGTGATAACAGCAATAGAAGGTATGACACACTTTTACCTTGATTGTGAGAATTCAAACTCTTCCTGCTATAAATGGCTCTTTGTTTGTTAACATGTTCCCTCTGTATAGTGTCCTTAAATTACTAGAAATTTACTAGAAAGGCGCTTATAAATCCCAATGTATTATTATTATTATTATTATTATTATTATTATTTTAAGCCTCCTTTAACAAAGCAATAAAAAAGATCACGTTTATTCATATATGATGTGACTGGTTCCGGTCAGAAGATGCAGCAACAAAATGCGCACACACACACACACACTGCTACAATTGTGTTTTTGTTTTTTTAGCAACTGATGTCTGATGCTTGTGAATCGTGTTAATCAAGAAATTAGCAACGTCCGTGATGACAGACGCTCATCTTTGATATCGCAAGTGAACAACTATGCATTGTGGGTCCAAACAGGAGATTGGATCCAGCCACTGAACGTCTGCATGTCTTTGTCTTGCAGGCTCCGAGGTGAACCTGACCTGCTCAGCCTTCTTTGGGCAGAACATTAAGGAGAACTGTTGGGTGTGGTGGGAGGTGGACGGAATGTCCGCCAAGGGGATGGAGGGGTACACGCTACATGACAGGTGCAGTAAATCTCACACACGGGTTTAAGGCACCCACACAGTCACTGATAAGAAACAGACAAACGCAAAACCAATCAGATTATGATGCGGAACTTGCTCACATGCACTTTTTTTTCTCTCTCTCTCTCTCTCTCTCTCGCTCTCTGCCGCACACATACACACACACAGTTATTTTTATTTCCTGACATGTAAGGTAATTTGTAGAAAATCCTGTTTGTGTGTGTCTTTCCAGGGAGGAGGAAAAAAATTGCATGAGCGTGTTCACCACTGTTCTAACCATACAGCGTGTGTCAGCTCATCACTATCGATCAGAGTTTAAGTGCACAGCAATTAGCAACCAATATTGGCTGTCTTCTTTTATTTCTCTCAAGCCTGAAGGTTAGTGAGTATGTGCGGTAGGAATGCATTACAAATAATTACATTCTGACACACAGAAATGCACACAAGTTAACTTAGTTTGCGTAAAATAAAGGTGCACGTTCAAGTAAGTAATTTTTCCAACAAGAATAGAAAAAGCCTCAGCAGGATTGTGTAAGAGTAAGGCTGTTAAAGCTGTTTTAAGCCACAGTATTGAAACATAGTCAACTCACCCCAAAGTGTCCCTATGAACCAAGTGAGAATGTCAGGGACAGCGGAGTACAGTCTGACCGGATAGCCTTAGCGGAGTCAAATAAAGAAAGTTGTTTTACTTAATGCGAGATACCATATGAATGAACCATTCGTCATACTGTATGCAAAGTTACTGGCGTGAGGCTACACATACCACACCCATGTATGTATTGTTGGCCCCTGACTGTGTTGGGCAAGCACACCCCTACAGAAGCATGTTGACCCATTCTCTGCCTTTTTGCTCCTACCTTGTTCCCCAATCCTAATTGGTTCCCGTCCATCTCTCATAGCCTCCCTGCGTTCCCACGTTGTGGCGGGGCTTTGTGTGCTGTTGCTTTTCCTCTTAGCGACAGTGGCTGTAAAGCTCTTTGCCGTCGACCTGGCTCTCTTCTTCAGAAGAGTTTTCACATGCTATGGCCGCCCAGTAGGTGAGGACATGTGTGATATCCTGCCATGTAATGCTCTACTAGGATTTAAAGGTTATAATGATCAATACATTTTAGGGAAGAGACTAAAAGAACAGGTTAGAAATACACAGGGACTCTCACAAACTATTGAAACAACATTAAAAAGGTAAAGACTTCAATTATTTGGCATTTCTATTTACACTGTGAACAATACTGTATTCCCCCTGATGATGGCACTATAATTTTGTGCATAGACCAAATATTTATGCAGCGCTGCACATTGCAATTGTTGTCACCCAATGAACAATGGCACATTGCGCTTTATCTGTGTCAGAACCTTGTCAGATTGGCAAGCTTCATTCGTAGCCCACCCACAGTGTCAACATTGCTCTTCTGCACGTCTTACGTTTTTCTCCAATCTGTCAGTCTTGCTCATGGCTCATGTGGTTCCAGATGGGAAGGTGTACGACGCGTACGTCATCTACCAGAGCCAGGGTTTGGAAGTAGCCACTGAGAAGAAGGTGTGCTACTTTGTCAGCAACGTGCTCCCCACCGTCCTGGAAGAGAAGTGTGGCTTCAGACTCTTTATTCACGGCAGGGATGACTTGCCAGGCGAAGGTCTGTGCTTCCATGATAGACATATTGCTGTTTTGCCATTTAAATGTTTATTTGGCTCAGTTTGTAGCAACTCTCTGGTTCATTCTGATAAGCCTTTTAATGGTGACAGCATAACTTTAATGCTGATTAAACTCAATACCAGTTCAAAGGAATGAAACAATGCCTACTCATCACTTCTGCGTTTGAGTAAAAAGGAAAATGTAGACACGTTTTAGTATACTTTTACATTAAGCCGTGAGTAATTCTTCTACCCCTCATTCTTCTTCACCCCCCCCCCACCCCCCCACCCCCCCCACTCGCTATTCTCCTCCCCACTTCACCTCGTCCTCTCCCTCCACCTTCCCCTCAGATCGCATGGAGCTGATCGAGACCCGCGTGCGACTGAGCAGGAGGCTGATGGTTGTCCTGACCCCGTGGTCAGGTTCGGGGTCAGAGGTTGAGGGTTGCACATCCCAGCTGAGTCCGGTGGGGGAGTTTGATTGGCAGGTGGGACTGCACCAGGCGCTGTTTCAGACAGAGATCAGTGTGATCCTGATTCAGCTCGGCGACACGGGCCCGCGGGGCTACCAAAGCCAGCCCCCGGGGTTGCAGCACCTGGTACGGAAGAGCGCCCCCCTGAGGTGGCAGGAGGGAGCGCGCGGTGCCACCATGCCCAGCTCAGCCTTCTGGAAGAGGGTGCGCTACATGATGCCTGTGGCCTCGCTCAAAAAGTCGCCACTTCTTTAACTGATACGGATGTGAGGGATGGGAATTATGGTTGACTGCTTGACTTAATCCTGAGGGAACAGCTATATTCACTGTCAAGCTGAATGTGGAAAACGGCAGGCTGGGTTTACTATCATGTTAATGCGGATGTGGCAAATACATGTAAATATGTGCATTAAGGCATTTTTATACTTGTAGAGTAGAGTTGAGAATATGTTGCATGTTTCAGAGAACAACCACAAGATCTGTCACACAGTAGGCTATAGCTACTAAAGGTTTACGGCTCAGTTTAGCTGCTAAAGGTCTGCTAAAGGTCTAAAGCTGCTAAAGGTCTATCACACAGTATAGATTGGTTGCACTCAGAAATTGTTTGTAGTTGGTTGGTGAAGGTTTTGTTTATTATCCTGATGTTTAATATAGCACTGGCTTAGCTCTTATCTAGATGATTAGGTCAGGGATGCACTTATTTTCTCTACCTGACTTGTAGTTTTTACCATTATCTTTTTGTAGGCACAATTTTTTGTAAGTCGTTTTGGTTAAAAGCGTCTGCTAAATGAATGTAATGTAATGTAGCTGCTAAAGTTTTGAAAGGTGTTATATAAACAAAGTTATTATTGTTGTTATTATTATTATTAAAGCTCTACCGCAGTATAGCTGCTACAGGTCTATTACATAGTATAGCTGCTAAAGGTCACACATAGTATAGCTGCTACAGGTCTATTACATAGTATAGCTGCTACAGGTCTATTACATAGTATAGCTGCTAAAGGTCATCACATAGTAAAGATATATCACATAGTATAACTGCTGAAAGGGCGATCACAAGGCATAGCATGCAAATCAAAAGTCTAGTGTTTCGCAATGAAATACCAGACTCATAATTTATGATATGTAGAATACAAACATGTTTCAGTGACAAAGTAAGACAGCGAGGGGCTTTTTTTTTTTATTATTTGTTTATTTTATTTTTTTCATAACTGTATGTAAACTATGTATACATTAAACTATAATATTGAAAAAAAGGTACTTGTTCAATGGTGGTCATATGAAACATGTTCAAAATGGTATAAACATGAAACCCGAAATGCCTTTCACTAAACACACGGAATGTTAGAGCTAAATATCTTGCGTATTGAACATTCTCCATTCTGAATGGGCTTGGCGCAAACCTCTGCCTTGGACAAAATTGTCGATCATTATTGCGTTTTTTCTATGTGTCAACCTACTACTTAGGAACAGAAACAGGCAACCGTGTCTGCTCTGTATTTGGCCTGAACTGAGATAAAGACATCATGTTTGGGGCAATATGCCTCCAATGGCAGAGCGAATGATCAAGTTCCTCCGAGTTCATACAGATATTTTTTATAAAATTATTTTTAAAAATGTGCTCCAATAAATACAAATAAAGAGAGAAAATACAACTTTGCAATTTTGTAAACAACACGCAAGTGTATCAATCAAGAGATTTGAATTTGCATATAGGTTTCGTCATAAGATCTGAAAAAAAGAACTGCACGTCGTGCTAAATCATTGGCAGCATCTGAAAGAAAACAGTCAAATCTTCCGAGTATATCCACTCTGTCGTTGCATGGCGGTTAAGAAAACACTGCGCTGTCAAAACAGCTACTCAGGGTTTAAAACCTGTCACGCGCTATAAGCACATAGGGTCTGTTTCTTGGCAGAGTATACATTTATGAAGATTTTGGTTTTCAGTGCTTGTAAAGTGCATTTCTGTACTTGAGTCGCTGCGCTGTCTTTTAAGGTTACTAGGGTTTTGGCAGCCTTTTGTCATACTTTTCATACTAAAAAGGCTAATGCTACGCAGCCTACTTTTCGTAGGCTAATGCTACGCAGCTTCCAACACTTCGTAGCCAACCACTCCACAGGATGTTCAACATTCCTTTTATATAATAGGAGCCGGTTTGATTAGATTAGGTTTGGATGGTTTGTGGGGAGCATGTGTATATGTTTCTCCTTGCTGTGCATATGGTATGACTATGGGTATATATGTGCATGTGAGCGTGTGTACGTGTATTTGTGTGTGCTCTGCATATGTCCCCATATGCCCTTTCCCCCAGTCTGCTCGATTCAGCAGGCCCCAGACATGACCGTGGCCCCCTGGGCAGGAGGTGAGTGTGTGTGTGTGTGTGTCAGCAGAAAAGCCGGCACACTCATTTAATACAGTGAAGTAGACAGAGGAACGCACAAGAGTGTGTGTGTGTGTGTGTGTGTGTGTGTGTGTGTGTGTGTGTGTGTGTTTGTGAGCAGTGGAGGGAGGTGATGACAATGATGACGTTTGGCCCAACAGCTGGCACTAACACACAGGGGACCTTCTCCCTGGCTTTGTCCCTCTCTGGCCTCAGTGACATGACACTCGCCCCACTGTCACTCCCCCAACCCCTGCCCTTTTACCCATAAACACACACTCACACACTCACACACACACACACACACTCTCTCTCTCTCTCTCTCTCTCTCTCTCTCTCTCTCTCTCTCTCTCTCTCTCTCTCTCTCTCTCTCTCTCTCTCTCTCTCTCTCTCTCTCTCTATCACTGACCCCCCCTCTCTCTCTGGAGGTTCAGGGGCCAGACCAGTGGGGGCCGATCCATCACAACTTAATCAGAGAGCGGCAAAAAGAGACAGGGTCGACTACACAATGAGTTGACTCATCGGGAAGTAGAGGAGATAGCCTGGACTTTATTAGGGTCTGCAGCTCTGGACATGTATCGATTTTGTCACCGTCCCCAATGCCCTTTTGAGTTTTTTTTTTTTGTCCATCTACAGTAACATACTGTATCGCAAATACATAGTGGTTCAATGGTCGACAGGAACAAAGAAACCTTGCATCAGCTATTCATTAATGATTGGGAGACTGCAAATGCAACCTGATAAATAATAGTAGTTCAACTATTTGTTTGGGTCAGGGTTTATTCGCTGGGATCTCTCGTAGCCGATAGCCATAGTTCATAGAACCCACAAGACAAGCCTCAGAGGCGCAAAGCCTTTCTTTGAGTTTAGAGAGTCACACGGTTTCCCCTTTGACCTCAGGTCTGGTTGCCATAGGGTTTTTATTAGGTGGAAACCTGTGCTGTGTTATTTGGTCCACCTGACTGATGTGGCTTCCTCCTGTCGGTCGGCTTGTATGGCAACAATGTCACTCCATCTTCATTATACCAACTGGGGCCTGCGCGAACAGAACAGCAGGTGGTGTGTGTGTGTGTGTGTGTGTGTGTGTGTGTGTGTGTGGGTTAGAGGTGGGAGGGCTAGGGAGATACAAAAAGAAAATGGCCTTAGGCCTAGTGCCCTCTGGGTCACTTAAGTGCATTGAATGCACACGCGCTGGGACACACACAAACACACACGCGCACACCATGTGGGCCTGTTAGTTCCTCAAGCCAGCCATTCCTCTCTGTAGGGGGGAGCATGTGTGAGGGCTGATGGTATTGTTTTATCTCTGGAGAATGAAGTGTGTGTGTGTGTGTGTGTGTGTGTGTGTGTGTGTTTGTGTTGTATCAGCTGGACTTCTTGACTGCCCCTTCCTCACTTGGAATAGTTTAACCCACCAGTGTCTGCATTACATAGGACTCAACATGAACTCTTTGTGCCCTAACCTCTCAACGTATTCTTCTTATGCACATGGACTCACACAGACTCTATTTTGAAGCTGTGATACAGTCAGATTGCATCTGCGCATATGAATGAGTTTAGGCCTTGTAGCCTGGGGCTGAAGTAATCCCTGCTGCTGTAAAAAGTGTCTCCACAGTGGGTTAAAGAGGAGCTGCTGCCCCACCATAGGGCGTCCTTCTGTTGAGGGAGGGTTTTCTGTAATAGGACCAGGGATTTTATTTCTCCGGCCTTTCCGTCCATGGGGTCTCGTTTCTCCTCCTTCTTCTCGCTGTTCCTCAGTTCCTTTACTCTACCTTCTTTTTGTCAATGTCCCACTGGCTGTCTCAAGGGTTAAAGCGTTCACCTTTGCTCTCCGTGACGACAAAGGTGCAGTCCCCCATTTCTGAGCGAAGCGGATCAAAACATGAACGTGTCCGATTGGATCTATTTTTGTAATGATGGGTGGTGGCGATGTAGTAGGTTGGATCCAAAAGCGGTAACGGCACGATAGCAATACCAGGCAGTAGATAATCGTTTGCGAACAATAATCCGTAAGGTTTTAATGGTGACACAATACAATGACCGCACAAGCCCCACACATATCAGTGACCCATATATAGGCCAGAAAAACCCCAATCAGTAATCACCCCCGTGTCCCCACAGGTGAAAACAATGTGTGCAGGAACGCGTGCGTCTCGATCGTCTCTGGGCTGGGGCTGTTGCAGGTCGTCACAATTTTCCTAGGTAACTTTTTCAGAAAGTGAGAAGTGTGACAACATATCTGAAGTTCATTTGTCGTTTTAGATCAGTAAGAGAAGTAGATCATTCTGTTTTCTTTTTTGGTTAAGCAATGATATAAACCGAAAGAAAAACGAAACATATGATATTTTCCACAAAGTCCGATGGGCGTCAGGGAAGGCAGACAAAGAGGAGACTACCTGTGGAAACAACATGAAAGCCTGCTAATGATAAATAGAAAAGCCTGTCTATTATGCTGGGTCAGAAGCTTTACCAGGTATCACCTTTAAAGCCTGGTCATCGTGAGAGCAGAAAAACCGGACTGTCAATCAAAGAAATCAACCCTTTAAAGATTTAAATCTAACGTGTAAAATATATTCCCTTTGCGGATGAGATGAGGCTGCAGGGGGGAGAGAGCATGTCCGTGTTGCTTGTGTAAACAGTGGCTCAAGGTCTTTGTGGTGGACTGGTGAGGTGCAGGCCCGGTGGAGGAGGGACACCTGTTTATATTGGGCTTAGAAGCAGATGGTCCTCAGCTCCCAGGCCCCAGGGGGAAATGGCAGGCAGGCAGTCAGCTGAGCCCCAATTATGGAGTCACTTACGACTACTCAAAGAGGCCGCGGAGTACGGACTGCCAGAACTGTGCGCCGCTCTAAAGGATAGACACTAGACAAAACATTTCAATGTCTCTTTTTTGATTAAGCATATATATTTGCTGTATATATATGTTTAACCAAAAATTGAAATGTTTTCTCTAGTGTCAATATCTGTAGACACACACACACATTGTGTGTGTATATATATATATATATATATATATATATATATATATATATACATACATATATACATATATACATATATACAATAATCACACGTGATCATAGAAATTAGAAAAGGTTACAAACTGCTCTGTGTGCAAAAATAGGAATGACAATGCAACATTGACTAACAATCTTATCATAAATAGAATAGTAAATACAGGAGAATATTTTATACGTTATCAATCAAAATAACAATATCATAAAAATGCAACTTAAAACATATACTATTTAAATGAAATCAGTTAATTAAATGATATTCAAAAACAATATTTAACAAGAAAAGAAAGTGGGATTTCCCAAGAGCTCGGCTATTTTTAGTTTTCATTTAGACTTTAGAACAGTCAGTAGAGACTTACCTAAGGGATTAAGAAGTATTTTACATAAACTGTGGTAAAATCTGACGTGAAATTAAACAAATAAATTTCTTAAAATAACTCTGAATTCTACAGGGAGTCAATGCAAAGATTGGTGAATGCTTTAATTGTGATTGTTGAAAGTTGGGCAGCTGCATTTTGCTCTAGTTTCAAACTAGACACATTATTCTTCTTATAGGTTACAATAATGTACTTTAAAGACATATACACATGAATGACATTCTCCAGATCAGCAAAAGACAAAAATGACCTTAATATAGAAACGTTTCTCAACTGAAAAGGCAGGACTGAACAACGCTTTTCAAGTTATATTAGAATTTAAAAAATAACCCCTTATGGTTCAGCACTTGTGCCTTACTGTCAGTAATGATTACAAAAGAAAACATTTGCACTGGAGTAAATCATACTTTTTGTGGCCCATTGCTGTTTTTATGTTTTGAATTGTTGTTAGGCTTATTGGATAAGATGACAACTCAAGTTGTTTAACTGTTGCCTAACAACACCCAGTCTTTGTCACTGAACACCTTAAAATCCAGGAGTAAATCGCTCCCTCGCCAACTCATGTCTTTGAAAGGGTGCTTCCATTTTGTCATACGTGTGTCCAAACAATGAGAGCACTCCTCCCTTGCCTCCCTCTGTCTCTCATTAAACTTCAGCCTCCATGTCGCTCTGCAAAGACCCCCCTACGTTTCCCTCCTTCTCAACCCCCCTACAGCCTGCATGCA
This sequence comes from Galaxias olidus, assembly GCA_026901105.3. Lineage (NCBI taxonomy): Eukaryota > Metazoa > Chordata > Actinopteri > Galaxiiformes > Galaxiidae > Galaxias > Galaxias olidus. Next base: position 185,891 of record JAPMUY010002196.1, read on the forward strand.
CACACACATACACACATATGCTAGCACCCATTTCAATAGAATGCACTACGTTTGACATAATTCGATGTCATTGTCTGTGCGCCATCCCCCAACCCACAGAAACAAAGAGGAACAAGGAGACAGTGGTCTGCAATGAGCCAGGTGTCTCTCTCTCTCTCTCTCTCTCTCTCTCTCTCTCTCTCTCTCTCTCTAATGGCTCTTGTCTGGTGACTGTGTGCAGCTGCCCACCGAGGGCCCTCCTTTGTGTGGCTCCCCCATTGTGAAAGTATGCCCCCTCGTACGTACACGGCTCAAGTCAGCGGGATGGGATGGAAGGCGGATGAGGGGGATGTGTGTGTGTGTGTGTGTGTGTGTATGTGTGTGTGTGTGTGTGTGTGTGTGTGTGTGTGTGTGTGTGTGTGTGTCGCTTATCTTAGAGTCTTTTGGGGCGTGTGTCTGTGTGTGTGTGTGTGTGTGTTTAGGAGAGAACAGGGATTGGAGGGAAACAGAAAGAGAGAGAGAGAGAGAGAGAGAGAGAGAGAGAGAGAGAGAGTTTTTGTGTGTCCCTGCATTTGCGTGCTCATGTTTATCTCATTGTGAGGTCACTGGGCTCCCATTGGCCATAGGGCAGACTTGTGAGTCAGGAAGGAATGGTAGTCAGCGCTGCTCCATCTGTTCACACACACACTTCCACCTGCCTGCCTGGGAGCACGTCTAAAGCCAAACCATCAACAACATCCAATGGGGGTTTGACAGTCGCGGGAAGAGCCAGAGCCCTCGGATTTTAGACCATTTCTCCTTTCCCTGCTGGATTTAGGTCACCAGGAGTTTCGTTATTAGACAGCGGCGCCATGAACCAACTTGGAAGTTTACTTTGAATTGCGTCTGAACTGCGTGGGGGAGTGACTCCAGGTGTTCTCTCATAAGGGTATCTGTATCAGTGTCCTCGCCTCTGACTTCTTGGTGTTGCTGGTTGCTTTATTCTTTGGAGACCTGTGGTAAGTTTTGTTCATTCTGTCAAGCTGGTTTGTCAGTTTGAAGTTGTCATATTTGAATGTTTGTGACTACATGAATCTACCCTGGCTTGTAGTCCTTTGAAAGGCTGTTTCAGAACAGTTAAGATTCTGAAAGAAAGTAATCACAACATTTGATAAATTCTGAAATCTTAATATCGCCTTGCATAGAGACTGCTAATACCACTTAGACTTGCTATTGTAGTCAGAAAACATATTTCTAAAGATATTAGCATTCTTGAGTGGGGAACATGAATAAAGTAAAGATTGAGAAGTAGAGCAGAGGTTTTACAGATTTGACAGAGGCTTGGATTGTGCAGATGAATTGAAGAATGAACGTTTTAATCTTACTTAAACAATTAAATAAAATACCGGCCATTATAATATGATGAGTTGATGTTAGAGCAGCAATTTTAAACTAACACATTTGATGGATTATATGTAACTTCTGGTGGAACACAACTAAACAACAGAACACATGAAAAAGAAAATTGCCTCTCTTCCTGCAAATACTGCAATGTGTTTGTGAATGTGTATGTTTGTTTGTGTCTGTGTGTGTATATGTGTGTGTGTGTGTGTGTGTGTGTGTGTGTGTGTGTATGCGGTAACATTAGCATGGTGGCATACAGTGAACAGTGACTAGGCATATCTCTGCTTAGGGCTGAAAGTCAGACCCCCTCTCACCGACTCAGTCACATGACAGTGGTGATATGTACCCCCGGACTACTGTAGAGGAGGAGCAGGGCACCACCAGTTGCCAAAAGAGGAGGTGGTGGGGAAGAGGGGAGAGGAGGGGGGGGGGGTTGCAGGAGGTCCCCTGTGGCTTCAATAGGCATCTGTTGCCCTTTATGCCTACGCACCCATCCCCCCCCCCCCCCTCCCTCCTCCTTTCACCTTCCTCCGTCCCTCGCCACCTTTGTCCCCCGCGGGGGTCATCACCACTGCTCAGCTCAACCCAGCCAATGACTGCCATGTGTGGGGCGGCCCAGTGGGACTGGCCCAAGGTGTGGCCCTCAGGGAGTCAGCCAGGGCCTGGGGGGCCTGATCCCCCCCCCCCAGGCCCCTAGACCAAGGAGGCAGTGCAGACTAGGTCACTGAGGTGGAGGCTCCAACATCTGCTCAGGGCAGCAGGCGGGGAGCAGGGCTGAGACCCCCTGATATCACTGTCTCTATCAGTATGCTGCTGGTGGAGACATTGCCTTGGACCGGGTTTCTCTATTAAGAATGTTTGGATATTTAAGATATTGGAAGATATTTGACAAACCACTTGGGCCTACGCATTATCTGTTTACAGTGCATTTGCATTAGGTTCCTAGTTCGACAAAACGGAATTCATTCCTAAATCCACGTCCAGTAAATAATTCAGCAGCAGTTATAAGATTTGTGTACATCTTTCTAGAAGGGATTCAAACGAAACTTCAAAAGTATTTAAAAGAAAATGAGAACCATTTAACACTGCCAGTGTTGTGGGGAGAGCCTGCCACCCAATCCTTTACGAGCTGGAAAATAGATTTGTTTTGAACATCGACCTACCCTACAATCGTACCTCAATTAAGTTAATTTATTTTTAAGAATTTGTGAGACACATAACCATTTATGGCCCCAGTGAACAGAACTCAAGATCCTGCAACTGCAATCCGATCCCTTTCACTCAGTGGGGTACGTTGTGACTGACAATGGCAACAGGGCCGGGGTTCACCTTAAGGTCTGAGCAAGTGCCTTCTAAAAGTGCTCTCACTGAAATGATGGTGCACATGCTAACATCCCGAGGCTAAGAGTTCATGGCTCTGTACGGTGCATGGCGACATTTGCATCAGCAGGGGTGAAGTGTAACTGCATAAATAGGCTCCCGTATTTTAGCTGACTTTTGAGAAAACGTGTCTGCCGAACAGTGACTCAGGCCTGCACTGGTGTGACAAACATTACTCGGGGTCAATGAGTGCTGTGCGTGTGTGTGTGTGTGTGTGTGTGTGTGTGTGTGTGTGTGTGTGTGTGTGTGTGTGCGCGTGTCTGTTTCAAAGGGACGGAGGGCAGGGAGTGGTGGGGCTATTTGAATAGCCCCCGACCTCCGTCTGTGCACACCGCACAATTCCAGGGAACAATGCTCCTATCTGAGGGGTCCAGATTGGTTTGCCAGCTGCTTTGTTCAGAGACGGCAAGCCAGACACACTTCTCCTCCACTCCCCTAACCCCCCCCCCCCCCCTCCGGTCCCCTGATATTTCCCGACTGAAGCCCCCCCCCCCACCCCCACCCCTCATGCGCACATGCACACACTCTTACTTTCTTTGTGTCCCTTTTGTGATGGGAGGGCTAAATTATTCCAGTTCTCTTGTGGCATTCAGAGGCAGCGGAGCGTGGACACCGCGCGTTACGTCACTACGGGCCTCGGCGGTCCGCTCGCTCCAATGAGGTCCCACTCTCACGTAATTGGCGGTCGGACATTAGCAGCTGAGATCATTTGTAAAATACGTTCGTGTTGTGTATATATCACGCAATCCCTTCGTTTGGGCGTGTGTCGTGAAGATCTTTTGTCACCTCCGTGTGGCTCAAAGTTGGCTTTGATCTTGAGACGTTTTGAGAATTCAATGCCCCTCAATTGAATTCCTTAAACATGAACGACCAATTGTTGGTTACTCCGTGCCAAATATCTTTAACCTTTCAGCACAATTAAAACAAAGCCCCCAAGCTGTTTCTGTTCAAGCAACGCTGCCGCCTACAACAATGAACAAAGGACTCGTACTCTACACACGTACAGATTATGAGCTCTTAGACATTAGTGGACTAGATCCACGTTTGTTTACTGGGAATCCTTTTGTAAATAGAACAGCTTCCCAGATTAGAAATTTCCTGACGCACCGAGAACGCAGGAACACATGTTCCTTATAAAGGGGTCAGCGAGAAATTAGAAGGGCTGGCGGTGGTCCTTGCGCTGAAACAAGTTGTTTCCTTTTGTTTCAGCTCGTCAGGATGTCCTGCTGGGACTGCAAGCTTAAGCCTACCCTGGTTTGACTAAGGTTCTAGTCTTCTATGCAAATACGCGCAGGCTGTGCAGACTTGCGTGTCCGTGCACGTATTTCCAAGTGAGATAATGGGGGAGGTGGGGGGGGGGGGTTTACACTAGCAAGCAAATTTTGCATTTGGGCAGACATCAATATTCTAAATGAAACACTTGAACAAGTTGATGTAGGAGTGTCGAGTTCCAAAGAAATGAGAGACGCCAACATTGTCTTGTGTCTTGAGTGACTGAGAAAAGAGAAGTGGTTCCTGCTAACTACTTTTTAAATGGAGTTTGGCCTTTCCTATTGTTTCCTCTGCGATTTTTGTTTGGCATTTTCATTGGGGTGTGAAAGCCAGTGTACATATTACATCATCTGTCAGCGGTTCTTGGAAGAGTTTGTGTTGTCTCAGTGCCTCAAGATGGATATTCAGTTTACACAGGAATAAGTCCTACAGCAGATATAAAAATGTGTGCGATAAAAAATAGCAAAGTTCCCTTATTTTGGGTGATCGGTTTATTACCTACTAATACGTATGGCCCTTTGTAAGGAATCCAGTCATCTCTGCCTAAAATAGACAGAACAGCTACAACCCATTAGATGAACGTCTTCATATTTTTCCCTTTCTTTCCGACAGCCTTCTCTCCCAGGATTGGTCAGTGAGTAGCTTAGCAACAGCTACAACGGTTGGGTCCACCAGCAGTCAAAAGGGTCATCAAGGTCAAGGCGAGTGTGGGGCTGAATGTATGAGACGGCTTCATGGGCCTGAAGGACCATCTGGAGGATGAAACGGGCCACATCCTCATCCTGGGGCTGGACTTAGACTACCTCCATGTGGAAAGCACTAATCGTCAGGCTAGCCTAAGCACAACGTCGGTGCCTGACCTAAGAGCCTTGGAAAACGTTGAGACTGACGGAGTGGAGACCCATAACAGCAGTAGTACCTGTAATACAAGTACTAGCAGCAGCAGCAGCAGCAGCAGCAGTATTGGCAACTCCAGCACAGGCAGTTCTATCAGTGGTTTCAGTAACTGCTCAGAAGAGAGTGCCACCTCCGACAGCGAAGATGAACGGGCCCAGAACGGCCCTGTTTCTGTTGCCCAAACCACACCCTCTCACCCGGCCAGGCAGGACCTGGCCCAAAACCAAAGTTCTGGAGACCTACTGCCCCTCACAGACCCCCTCACGGACCACCAGGCAAAGTTGGAGTTTGCCCTGAAACTTGGTTACTCAGAGGAGCTGGTTGTACTGGTGCTGAGGAAACTGGGCCAGGAAGCCCTGATCAACGACATACTGGGGGAGCTGGTTAAACTGGGGACCAAGTCAGAGATGGAGCAGGCGGACGTGCCAGCCAGATCCCCTTCCTCCCTGTCTTCCTCGGCCCATTCCGCGTCCACCTCCTCTCTTGACTCCTGCCGGCTACTGTGTGCCTCTCAGCTCTTGGATGATAAGGATAACCTCAAGCCCGTGGTGGTGGATGGCAGCAACGTGGCCATGAGGTGAGACAGCAGGCAGCAGCCGTAGAGCTTTCCAGAGCCTAGCCATGAACCCAAATTCATTACGTACTTATAAGGATAAGTATCTCAGTATAGAGATAAAGAATGATTGCAAATCCTATGTGACAGAAGCATGCTATAACTCGTTCCTTGACACTGAGATGTATGGGTGCTGTTGTGTCATTCATTTATGATCATTATAATAATATCATATAAATATGAATAATATCATAAAATATTCACTCTTGAGTAAATGTTTCTAATATGGTTTTTGCTTATGGATTGTCTTTCTCCAGTCATGGGAACAAGGAAGTGTTCTCCTGTCACGGCATTCAGCTGGCTGTTGATTGGTTCCTTGAGCGTGGCCACAGAGACATCACTGTGTTCGTGCCTGCCTGGCGTAAAGAGCAGTCGAGACCCGATGCTCTCATTACAGGTAATCCTTACAATAACATAATCGCTCAACTGTAACCACAGGGAACTCATCCATTACACACAACCACAACCCACGTGTTGTCTTTGACATGAAGATGTACAAAATGTTCTTTGGAAGCAAGACCGTGTTGAAGAACTGAATTCCAGTGAATTCAGTACTTGCTTGGAAAATAACATTACAAAAAAACATGCTTTTGAAGGAATGTTCAATTGAACATGCTTTCACTTTTGACTTTGTGACGGCTTGGAAAGGGAAATAACTTAAAAGCGTTTCTAACAATGTTAAACTATATGTATCTTTAGTACTGTGCATACGTTTTAGGCAGGGGATGCTTTTTTGAAGGGTAGTCACACCAAATATTGATTTGATATAGATTTTCTTTTCACTCACTTTGTATTTTATTAATTGATCGAAAAATAAACAATTAACATTTATATTTTTTGATATATATTCTTGTTCTAATCCACTCAAAGTAATGAAACACATTAATACCATACAAACTATGTTTCATTTCGGTAAACTGAAACCTTATATCTCCATATTGCATTACTTGAATCTGTCTAGACCAAGAGATCCTGAGGCGTCTTGAAAAAGACAAGATTCTTGTCTTCACCCCGTCTCGACGTGTTCAGGGCCGGCGTGTCGTTTGTTATGACGATCGTTTCATCGTGAAGCTGGCTTATGAGTCGGACGGGATCATTGTCTCCAATGACAACTACAGAGACCTGGCCAATGAAAAGCCGGAGTGGAAGAAGTTCATTGATGAACGGCTGCTCATGTACTCGTTTGTCAATGACAAGTAAGGAAGCCCTGGCCTATACAAATACACATTTACATAATGTCCACATTTGTCTTATTTGTCTATGTTTTGTTCAACATTTCTTAGATAAAGTGTGTGTGTTTGTATATACACACACACACACACACACCCACACATACTCTCTGTATAGGCATGTTGATTGTATTCATTGTACTTTGTAGGTTTGGCGGCTAGTTTCAGGCTTGTCACCTTAACTGTGAGGTGTATGTGTCTAGATTCATGCCTCCAGATGATCCCCTGGGTCGCCATGGTCCCAGTCTGGAGAACTTCCTAAGAAAGCGGCCTGTCGTCCCTGAGTACAGGAAGCAGCCATGTCCCTACGGTAATCTATCATCCCTCACTATTACCTATAGTTAGTAACCGATTATGTAGAATGCTAATAGATAAAGGGTAAGTAAATAACATCTAAGTCTCTCAATAAGTTATTTTTGGATCAGAAATTAATCAAACGGGAAATGAAACAGGTTTCCCCAGCTCTTAAACTCCCGCTCAGGCCACACACGGTCAGTATTTTATGAACAAAGTCAGGTGTAAGCAAGCCTTGCTCGTACCCCCAAACCACACAGTATCATTTGATGTTTTCAAGGAGGAATATAGACGGTCTTGACTCAAAAGAGAGGGTTGTGTAGCTCACACGTTTATTTGATTCTAATACCGCTCATAGAATGCTCATTTGGCTTGGATCTATATTGGAAAAACTCATTGTCATTGATGTGTGTATCCTTTAAAAGACACTGGCTTGCGACGGAATGCAGAATCACAGAACGTCCAATTTGATTTAGAGTACCAATACACATTTGTAAAGTAATCTTAATCTAGAGCAAACTAAAAGTTTTTTTTGCTGCCCTGTTTATTTCCCTCAGGTAAAAAGTGTACGTATGGCCACAAGTGTAAGTTCTATCATCCAGAGAGGGGCTCCCAGCCCCAGCGCTCGGTGGCGGACGAGCTCCGTGCCAGCGCCAAGAACTCCTCGACCTCCTCCAAGACCCCGAGTGATGCCTTGACAGTAAAGAGCCAAAGTGTGCCCAACAACAGCAGTTCCACCCCCAGGCTAGAGGGGCCAGTCACAGATGCCCGCCGTTGCCTCCCTAAGAGGCTGTCAGAGCCCAGCCTGCACGGGGACTACTACATTGACCTTCTAGAAGACCGGCTAGGGGTGCGGAGCAAGGCCGAGGCTCGTAGGGGCAGCAGCAGCAGCAGCAGTGGTAGCTGCAGCAGTATATTCAGCCCCCCAATAGGTGGCCCTCCATCCAGCCACACGTACCAGCAAGAGTGGAGGAGTGACCAGTCCCTTTCCAGGGTCTCAGGGAGTACAGGGCTGGGCCCGACGGAGCCCTACCCAACGTGCGAGTCACCAGAGCTGGGGTACAATTCCCTGATGAGGGCCTACTCCAGTCTGAGTCTGGTGGCACCACGGAGCCCGGAGCGCTACGTCCCAGCGGACCTGCGGATGAGTTCCTTTGTGTCCGACTGCAGCAGCGAGGGCAGCGTGAGCTCTGAGTCCTTCTCCCCCGACCCCCTCCAAGAGGAGGGCCTCAAGTGCCACTATAACCACCCAAGTAATCCACACTACCAGCCCCACCGCCACCACCACTGCCCGAGCCGCTACCCCCACCTGCCCAGCCAAGCACCCCCTGGCCTGGCCCCGCTGCCTTACCACGGGTACCCCCTGCCCCAGGCCTCCGGGCGTCCACAGCACAACTTTGGCCTGGAAGATTCCCCATCGCTCAACCACTTCAAATCCCAGATGGCCTACTCGCCGGTGCACTTGCCGTACCCGTCGATGGGCACTCGCTCTGGAGGAAGCTGCTCCGAGGGCTACCCTGCGCCTCTACTCCCCTTCAAATCACACACACAGAGCTCTCCTCAGGGCTCCCGCTGGCAGGACAGCGGGGTCCAGGAACCCCGACTACGTGAGCGCTCACCACTGCTCCCCCCCAGAAGGGGCTACCCAGGGCAGGAGCAGCCCTGTCTGACCAGCTGGGACTCCAGCTACTACCAGCAACCCCCACCGTCCAGCTACGAGCCCTTTGCCTTCCAGAGCCTTCCAGAGGGCCGCGAACAGACCTGGCACTCGCCTTGGGGAGCCACCAAGGGAAGCCCCTCGCCCCGCGGCCTGTTGTCCCATTCCTCCCCTCCCCCTGCATCTCACCATGCCCGCCTAAACCACCAATCCTTGGCCTTCCAGCACCCGGAGCCCACCACCTTGGGGAAATACCAGGATCTCAGGGAGAAAGTGTTTGTCAACCTGTGCAACATCTTCCCTCCAGAGCTAGTGCAGCTGGTAATGGGGAGAAACCCTCATGTGACTGACGCCCAGCAGTTGGCAGCCGCCATCTTGGGTGAGAAGTCCCAGCATGGCTATTGATACTGGCCCACTAAAAATCTTAGGTGATATCCCTAACACACACAGACTTGCATACATTAATACAAACATGCACTACACATTTTTATTTCTGAGACAAGGGTATAAGCTTAGGTTTTGAAAGTAAACGATGTCTTGTATGTTGGCCAGATGGTGGCAACTCCATAGTCAACAGACCACGGCAGAGACTTTCCTTGGGCATGAAAAGCACACGGAAATCCTGCCTGAGCTCCAGACATACTAAAGACCCAGAGTGCCAGACATGATAGGGTATCTAAAGGTGTAATAAGATGGGAGTAAAGCATTCTACACTCCAGATGCATGCTACTTTTGTACACAGGTCAGATACTTAATCCAGAATTGAGATATCTTTTTTTTTTTACAGATTTCGTTCAAAGGAAAATTATACCTATCTGATTTTGTTTCTTTTTGGACCACCTTCAGCACTTAATATGAGGATAGGTTATCCTTGGTGGGCATTAGGGTTGGGGTAGTGAGAACTTTGCGTTGTTGTGGAGGACTATGTCTATGGTTAAGGTGGGGTTTTATTGTATTAAGTTTGTCTAATTTGTTGATTTTATTAATTTATTTTAAATAAGTTATTTCTAGAGTGAAAATATTTTGTTCAGGCACTTTTCATTTATTTATTTTATAAAAATTGTAACCTTTTAATTTTAATTTTTGGCAATCATTCCTGAGTGTGGCTTTGGCCTTATATTTCAGCGAAATGCCTCAGCTTCCCCAAGACCTTTGGGGCACGTACTGTAAAGTGCAAATGCTTTAATTCCAAAATAAAAGTCATCAATTCATTGTTTTAGAGCCATGAAAGTAAGCTCAAACAAAAAAATTCATAAATAATCCTCATTCATTTCATTAAGTGTATCTACTGACAGGTGGTGGAAATCAGTGTGGTGTGTACTTAGAGGGTATTTCCCCTTTAGGGTAGTGAAACACAGGAACAACTGATGGTAAACCAAAAAACTCTAAAAAAGCCTGGATTTGCATTGCTCACTTTTACTCATAGTTCCGTTTCATATAGTGGGTTATCCATCTATAATTGTTTTTCTTTGTAATCATTTGTAATAATATTTCTGCCCCCCCCCCCACAACAATTGAGGATATAACAATAGTGCAGGTGCTCTGTAGCAAAAGGTTTATATTAGATTCACGTAAAACTATGTGTTAATTTATTATTGTCCTTCTGGTTACATGTGCAAATGTTTGTTACATTTGTTTAACCCGAACAGGGGTCTGGTTTGTTTAGGGTCAGCCATTTCAAAAAGGCTGTTGCCAGGTCTAATGTCATTGATAGATAATGGATGTCTGTGTACTTGAGTCCTTGGTCAGGGTATTTATGGCCTACCACTCAACCAGTTACCCTTAAGCTACAGGAGGCGTTTGAACAGCAAATGCCTGCGACAAACTAGTGCAGAATTCTGGGGGCCAAAAATGCCTCTCCGAGTTGATACAAATTGTATCCTATTAACTTAAACAGATAATTGTTTTATATATAAAAAATACTATTTATATAAAAAAAATATTTTTGAGTGTATGTGCTAATACATGAATTGACACATTGAGTTAATTTTTCAACAAAAAGGTTGCAGCAATTAGGGGGTTCCTTCTTTTTATACATTGAAAAGCATCAAATGCATTAACTACTGACTACTTGAAAGAGGGATGGACGAGAAGGGAAAACAGTAAAAAGGTGAACTAAATTGTTATCTTGCTAAAGTGAAATCAGGGCAAACTGTCTCTCAGGTCGAAAGTGTGGTTGGGACTTTATGAATCTTTTAAATGTTAACATGTATGCTCTTCTACCTCTTCTTAAACTCCATTCACTTGATAAACAGCTTTTCTGCTCTAAGAATTTTGTCAGAAAGCCTGAGGTTTCACAACAGCCCTATTGTTCAAAATGGTCTCTATTCACATCATAAAACGAAATTACGTTCCCTATTTACGTTTTCCAAGGCTGGTTCAGATACTTTGTGTTGTGAAGTGCTGGTGGAAGGACAGGTCACTGAAAACGTGACGTCGTGCACCTTGTAGGAGGACGTGCCTTCTCCGGTGTGGTGTGCACTATGTGCCAGCCTATGGGTGTGCCAGGGAAAAGCCCATGAACACAAGTTATATGCCTTAACTTGGTCATGTGCTTTTCAGACATCTGTGGATAATCTGAACCATGTTCAGACAAATGCTAAAGATACTATTTTTCCATGCCCTAGTTTTTGAAAAGGATATACAAATGTTTAAAAGCATTAAGAAATTGGTGCGATTTTGCACTGTGGTGTTGTAACAGTATTAGCTAATTGTGTATGGATGTCATTGTGTATGGGATATATATTTGTCTATTGTCAAACACACTGGTGAGGTAATGTTGTTCACTTGCAAACTTTAAAATATTTCCAAAATGTGGACATAAACAGATAAGGATTAAATATCAATTAAACTGTGCTATAAAACAACGTGCTACACTGTAAATCTGGATTTTATTTGGGTTGCAAATTCAGTAATGTACAGTAATAAAAGTTAGAAATGGTAACGATGTGTTGTTCTAAACGGATTTAGCGTCAGTGTACTTGAATCTTGGATTGCCCCATCGTCAGAACATTTTGAATAATAAAAACGACAGAAACGATACCTTTTGCAAAAGGAGGAAATGGAAAGGGTAGGCTTTACTTCAAAGACCAAGGCTGCCTGGCAAAATGATGGCATGCCACAGAGGGTTCATGTTTTGTTGCTTCATCATGCCCCTCCTCACTTGTCAATTAAAGGTTTCTCTCGTCATACCAAAAGTTTAATTTGGATAGTCAGAACGTTGACCAGATTTGGGACGAATGCATGGTAACTGTTCAATAAGCTTTAGGCACTGAAACCCAAGAACCCCTGGTCAGTGGGTCTTGCAACAGATTCAGGGAACCTGCAGCCAAATGGGAAATCCTATATTCTCTCAAAGTGTTATGTACTGTATAACTTGGCAATAAAAGCCTATTGGACGTTTTTACCCATTGTCTGGACCTGTTTGTCTGAAGTATGTTTATTGCGTCTTTAAATCATTTATCAAGTATTTGTTCTGTGTGGGCCATACGCAATTCCGAGGAGAATTTTCATTATGACAACATTGTGTTAGCGAAACCGGTTTCAGTCCTTGTGCATTAGCAATAAAAAGGTTTCATAATGTCTTTGTTTAAAAACATACGAGCAAGAACGTTTTACTTTGAATCATTACAAAAAGTAATTTTCCAATTAATCCAAAGGCAAATGAGCTATAAGGCTGATTATTACCTGTTAGGTAATACACCTACAGTTGCCAGCCCGCTGGTTACACAATTCATGGCTCTGTCTCACTGCAAAGTTGGGCAGTATGTACTATACGCATTGTGCTGTATTACACATTGACATTTACCATGGGAGATAACTGTGATACGTGTCTAAAAGTGGGTTTGGCAAAAAGATTCCTTGCAATCTATTGTTATCTCTTAATCGTGTGGCAAACCTGAATGCCTTTAGGACAGTCACACGTAGATGGGACAGTTTGAACAGTTCGTTATAAGACACTCTTATATGACCTGGGTTAACTGAGTAAACTTGTCAACTAACAAGAATGGTAATGAAATGAGACCAAAGAAAATCGCTTTAAAAAGGAAATTATTGAAATTCCTCAACTGATGTCAAACAGAAACGTCACAGATATAAGAAGCTTTACATAAAAGCTTGCCAGCAACAACAAAAAGCTACAAATGGACATTTATTGAATAAAAGCAAGATATCAACCAATTTCCTTTATACTTGTTACCTCATTCGTATGATGTATTTTTTTTGTCAGACATGCAAGCATTTATTTATCCCTTTGTGCAAGAGTTCATGTCAACAGGATATGATGCTTGCTATTATTCAGATCAATTCCAGATCTGTTTGGGGCGGAGCTCTAAGCAAGGAGCAGTTTGATTGGCCAACCGCTAGCAGGCAGAGCTTTGGCAAGGCATAGAGGGTGGGATATTAAAGCCACACCCCTTGACCTTTTTCTGCAGGGGTAAGGGATTGGAGGAGGGGTGGGGTGGTGGGAGGGGGGGAGGGGGGCACCTTCACAGGAAACATGAGACGTCATGGCATCTAGACCCTCTTGCTCTACATGGATTCAAACTCATCGATGCGCTGCTTTGTGTTGCCTGAGCGGATCTGCCGCAGTGTCTTGTACTTGTCCCTGCCTGCTTTGACATTCTCTGCATGCAGCATGTCGTTCTGGGTCTTCTTGGTGTCATCTCGAGCCTCCGCCAGCTCCGAGCTCAACGCCTGAGACAGAGAAGAATGGAGAGAGGCAAACAGTGAGGGGAGGAATGCCAGCCTATGATAAACACAAAAGGCAGGCCACACCTTGGGCAAGAATGGAGTCATTCCCTATACAATTTTACCATTGTATGTATCAACTTCAAAATAATCATTTAGGGGATAGTAACATAGAGAAATGTCATATTACCGTTGGCCAAGTCAGCTTTATGTGTTTTATGAGGGCTAATTTAAGGATTAGTGGAATATATAGGAAGCGCTCTACAAAGCTCAAAGGTTTGCTGTTTTTGTCAATGGCATCCCCGTGCTTCCTTCCATTCAGTATTGGTTTGGCACGGCGAAGCCCCTCTCCCCCGGCACACAGAAGTCTCTCCCATCTCGGTACCTGCAGCTGTTTCTTGACGCGTTCGTTCTTCTGCGCCTCGGTGACGCGCTCCTCCTCGCTGCGGTGGCTGGAGACCCCGTCGCTGCGCAGCTCGGCGCTGGCCTCCGCGCTCGTCTCGTCCTGCTCGTCGTGCTCGGCGGGCGCCGGCGGCGACGACATCACCGTCTTCAGCTCCTCCTTGGTCTTCTCCAGGTCCTCCTGGGCCGAGAGAGCCTGGCATACACGGGGGTTAACCACACTAGTAAAGACATCCAAAAACAAAACGGACAGACTCCGGAACGGAACGTCATGGTCAAAATGAGTCGGCGTCTCCAGCAAAGACACTTTGAAACACCGCTTAGGTTCTCTGGGATAGTTATATATACTGTATATTGAATATACTGTACATATGGCGGTGGGTCTACCATTAGTCCCTTGACTCAGATACAGAACGCAGTAAAGCAAAACACAGGAGGAGACTATGAAGGCACTAATCCGTATTTTTATTGTCTGCCTGAAGTCTATAAATAACATTAAAAGCATGATTCTGAGTCACAAAAACAACTCACATTTCATTCTCACACATTTTAAATAGTTTCTTTTGCTATGTTTTGAGACAGTTTGAGTCGAAGAAGCCGTCAAATGTAGAGCACCTAAGCGTACCAACTTCTTTTCATGCAAAGGAATGGCAGACTGAACAAACACGCGCAAATACACATACACACTTTGGGGTACACACACAGAAACACTCGCGCGCACACAGAGGATGGGGGGTGAGGGGTAACCGTTACTTTGTGTTGCCATTCTGAGGCCTCTTCTTCCTTTTTCCTTTTGGCTTCCTCGAGCAGAGCGATTTTGGCGGTGAACTCTCCCAGCTCAGCGGCCTGCGTGAAGCAACAAGCACAGAGCTCTCACTCACACAACTCTGTCATAAACGGCCTTGCACCCTCCCACTCACTGAAGTGGCGACGCTGAGTGAATTCTGTCAATATAGCATTAATCTGCAAAGCTTATTAGTTTTATTATGCACACGTAATTCTATCTTGAGCTTGAGGTTTTGGTAGAAATGAGTAGTTAGTTCCAAACGTTACATAAACTAAGATTCATAGTGCCAAGAGGTTCGTGAGCTTGGTGTTAAACTAAGCCTCACTGATGACATTTCTACTTTTATGGTAGCCGCATGGAAAAGGTCTGCGCCTCCTCAGGAACAGCAGAAACCCATCAACAGATTAAGTGGAATATCGATGAAGTTATTACTTTCAGTTAAAAAAAGGGTAAGGATCAAAACGCTATGACCTTCCAATGGAAATCCTATGGTACACCTGAAATGCTATCTATTAAAAGCATGGTCTACTTGAAATGGTTTAATTTAAAGGAATACTAGATTTATAAGAAGTAAAACATTGCTTGGATAGGCATGTTCCTACAAACTTAACCCTGTCCATTGATACTGGCAATGAGTCAGGCCTTGGTTAAGTGTTACCAGTTGTTCCTGGTTCTTCATCTGGTCTGCAGCCTGCTTGGCCAGCTCGGTCTTGGCCTCCTCTGCTGCCTGCCTCTCCTTCTCCAGCCTCTCCGCCTCCTCCTTCGCCCTCTTCCTCTCCGCATCAAGCTCCAGGGCTCTGCGCGTCTGCTCTTCAAGCTCTGTTGCCAAGCGCACACGCACGCAAAGACACACACGTGGGGGGAAATGCAAACTCATAAATACACACACCCTATCAATGTATTTTCCTTTTGCAAACAATGCCTATGGGACATGGATATAGGTAAACACCAGGAGACAACTCAGACCACAATAACAAGTGGTTTTCCATGTTCTCATGTTTTCAAATATTTACTAATATACTGGAACTAGAAAGCATTCAGTTTAAGTAACGTATTACAATCCCTAAATATATTATATTACCATTTTTTATTTTTTTTTATTTTACCTTACTATAGAGAGAAAATCTCATTGCATTGGGAACGCAAGCGGTGGTACTTAAAACGTAACACAATCTCCACAAGGAGAACACAGGGTGTGACAACTATTCCCATAATCAGTGTCAGAAAGGTGAAGTGTTTGGCCTAAGAAAACCAAAAGGCAGCCAGGCAGTGCTGCCACTCCCCTAGCCCGCGATCGTTCTTTGTGTCTCTAACTGTGTATATTTGCATTCTTAGACACCAGCATGATATCGCAGGGGTTTGTTCTGTGGCACATTCCCTAAATGCTTACCAGCCACATTGATTACACAAAGGGGGCCCTTATTCTCTTGAAAGGTGTGCTAATCACTGGAGGCATCCTACGTGCCTGCTGTAAGCGGACAGCCTGGAAGAACCTGACAACACAATGATATGTGACCAAGCAAAAATATGCACCGCCCAACATGCTACAGGATGATTGACTGTGATTGTGATTGTGTGTGTGTGTGTGTGTGGGGAGGGGGGGGGGGCATACCTTTCTGGGCCTTCAGCGTCTGCTCCTCAATCTGTCTCAGTCTCTCAATCAGCTCGTCCTTCTCCCGCTCTATCCTTTCCCTCTCCTTCTCGGCATGCTCTCGTTTCTTCTTCTCGTTTTCCAGCTGCGCTCTGTCGGGCAACAAAAGCAACCCCTTAGAGCCGTGCATATTTCAGCGTGCTGGTTTGAGTGGTGTTCCTTTTGTTTCTGGGAGGTTCACACTGACAGTAAAGACAGACCGTGAGGAGAGACACGACACCAGAAACGTGTCTACGTGTGTCTCGTTGACAATTCGCAATGTCAAAAAGTGGAAGACTTGGAAGAAAAGAGAGGTGATGTTGAAGTAGGCAGACAGGGGGGTTTGACAATACGCAACGTGTAATTTTACATGAGGTAGAGATGTGACGGTGAGAAGGGTTAAAACTGTAGAAACGCAAAAGTGGAGTATTCGTCCCACAATGAAAACAAACAATTTCTTATTATTCTTTTCATATGACATTTGTTTTATTTCGTTCTAATGCGCTGACAGTGACACTATATTAAATCACTTTGTTTCCATTGAAATTCAAAGTAAGATCAGGCCAATCCTCACCCTAACCTTAACCTTAACCCTTATATTATTAGTGTATTGATCATTAGTCAGTTATGAGTTTTCAATAACCCCACCTCAACCTAGGACACCACCCTCAAGCACAATGAATAGTGGGAACAATGGAACACCAACGAGCGCCCTAATACATTTGATTTTTAACTTCCTATCACAAAAAGCACACAGCTTTATCCAGGCTTTCTGGTTTCCAGCCCATATAGCAGAGGTGGCGAACCTGCGGCACTTTGCCTGCTCCTGTGCGGCTCTTCTAATCTGTTAACATTCATGACACATTTGTTTCTACATTTTAAAATGTATTTAAAATGTATAAAAATGCATTTCCATACAAAATGCATACTCATTTCAAATGAGTTTCCTCCGGAGGGTGGCTGGCATCTCCCTAAGGGATAGGGTGAGAAGTTCAGCCATTCGTGAGGGACTCGGAGTAGAGCCGCTGCTTCTTTGCGTAGAAAGGAGCCAGTTGAGGTGGTTCGGGCATCTAGTAAGGATGCCACCTGGCCGCCTCCCTAGGGAGGTGTTCCAGGCACGTCCAGCTGGGCGGAGGCCGCGGGGCAGACCTAGGACCAGGTGGAGGGATTATATCTCCACACTGGCCTGGGAACGCCTTGGAATCCCCCAGTCAGAGCTGGTTAATGTGGCCCGGGAAAGGGAAGTTTGGGATGCCCTGCTTGAACTGCTACCTCCGCGACCCGACCCCGGACAAAGCGGATGACGATGATGATGATGATGATGATGATGATGAAAAATGCATTTATTCTCATTTATTATATAAAACGTTTCACAACGCACGCTAGCACGAGAATCTATCAGGCTACGGACTGAGTTGCCATGCAGAGTCAGGGAAATGTAAAAGCTGAGCGCAAATATGAACAGGAGCACAGGACATTTCATATTTTGTATTAATGGGCGGAATAGGAAAGCCTTTTGCTTGATATACCAGACTTTGCTGCTGCATTTCAAGGCTTTCAAACCTCATTTCACTGTTGCCGTTGTGGGCATGTGTGTGTGTTGTGTGGCTCTTTCCAGTAATATGTCTGTTTCTTTTGGCTCCTCACGCTGGACTGGTTGGCCACCCCTGCCATACAGAGCAGTAAGCCGTGCACCTGCAGGAATTCATACAGCGCTGCACCCTAGTGGTAACAAAATCACACTGAGCTAGTGTATTTGTTTATGAAAGTGTGTGAGTGAGTGAGTGAGTGAGTGAGTGAGTATATCAGTGTGTGTGTGTGTGTGTGCTCTACCTCTCCATCTGTTTGTGGTGCTTCTCCTCGCGGGCCTGGGCCTTCATCTGCTGCACCTCGATGGTGTCGGGCTTCCTCCTCCTCATGTACAGCTCGTGGTTGCCCATGCACAGCGCCAGGATGCGCTTGTTGATGCGCAGCCGCGGGGCGTAGAACACAAAGTCCTGGTGGAGCGGCGGAGGAGGGACAGAGTGGGAGAGGGTTTGGAAATGGCCAGGTTAGGTGACCAACGTATGGTCACAGTGACATGTTTTTAAGACACACTTCAGAAAAAAAGAGTACGGGTAGGCAGTTCAGGGATGTCGGAAAAGAAAATGGAGGTCAAACTTCTTAAGCCAAATGTGACGTGAAACAATTGGAGCTTTAACTCAAAGTCTGTGCGCTGCTTCCTACTGCGTGTGCTACACACACTAATCACTGGACACGCCGGTTCACCTATTATGTCAATGAAGGTATTTAAATGAGCTGATGTCAAAGTAAGGCTCTAGACTGTGCTTGTCGGATGAGGGGATGGGAAGACGCTCCCACCTCCACCCTAACTGCCACCTCGGGTATGCTAATCTGTTCCTAACGGGGATCGATGTTTGTGTGCTCCCTTTATTGTCCAATAATGTTACAGCAGGGAGCCTCAAAATATAGCAACGCAACAGGGAGCGGTAAAGTACTTAGCAGACCCAACCATGCCGAACTGAATTGTCTTCACATTTTATAAATGTTAAGTAATGATGAGTTTGTCTGACTGAACTAGTGTCTACACCACTAGCAAAACAATTTGGAAATATAACTACCTCATTATATATATTCCAAGAGGAAAAATAAATCTGTAAAGCTGGGATCATAACAAAAAAAAAAGCTAAACTTTGTTGAATTCTGGGATAAATTCAAAACGTGTTGAATGCTGGGACAAATTCAAAACGATGGGAATGTTAAGCCAACTCAGCTTGGTGACTGTCAGGAGACACTATTGCTTGCAACTGAGCCTTATCAAATAAATTGAAAAGTAAAGAAATAAAATACTTACTGGAGCTTTTTTGTCGATGGGTTTGATGACAAACTTCTTGTCGTTGAAGGAAATGTTTCTGATCTCACTCCAGGGGAAGCCTATCTTTGGTGTAAGTCTGGGTCGACAGACACAAAAGCCGAATAAATGAACTATTATTTATCATATTTAACTATATCAAAATAACACACGCACAAACGAATAAAAAAGAAATGATGGAATCTAACAGGGACTTTTCATTACATTACATAGTCATGCTATACTGCGATGAACCAAGAGAGGGCGCAAGCGTCAAACGGATGCTCAAAGCAGGCCACTCCAGGACTTGGCTGCTGCTCTGTAAATGTCATTGGGTTCTTTTGTACCATTCA
>JAPMUY010002197.1:5000-19999 GCA_026901105.3 Galaxias olidus
GACTAGATCCACACACACAGACGTAGAGATTAGACAGACTAGATCCACACAGACTAGATCCACACACACAGACGTGGAGAGTGGACACAGACTAGATTCACACACACAGATGTAGAGATTAGACACAGACTAGTTCCACACACAGACGTAGAGATTAGACACAGACTAGATCCACACAGACTAGATCCACACACAGACGTAGAGGTTAGACACAGACTAGATTCACACACAGACGTAAAGATTAGACACAGACTAGATCCACACAGACTAGATCCACACACAGACGTAGAGATTAGACACAGACTAGATCCACACAGACGTAGAGATTAGACACAGACTAGATCCACACAGACTAGATCCACACACAGACGTAGAGATTAGACACAGACTAGATCCACACAGACGTAGAGATTAGACACAGACACACAGACAGATCCACACACAGACGTAGAGGTTAGACACAGACTAGATTCACACACAGGCTAGATTAGACACACACACACAGACTAGATCCACACACAAACGTAGAGATTAGACACAGCCTAGATCCACACAGACTAGATCCACACACACAGACGTAGAGATTAGACACAGACTAGATCCACACAGACGTAGAGATTAGACACAGACTAGATCCACACAGACTAGATCCACAGGGAGACTAGATCCACACAGACTAGATCCACAGGGAGACTAGATCCACAGGGAGACTAGATCCACACAGAGACCAGATCCACACAGAGACTAGATCCACACAGACTAGATCCACAGGGAGGCTAAAGTCACACAGATTAGAGTTGGAACCAAAGGCAGTTAGGATTAAATGACAAATGGACACATAGACTCTCTTTTTTAGACACACAGGCACACACAGCAAAGCAAGTGAGATAATATATTTATAAAAGTATACTTCTAAGTGTATATTATACACAAAATGGAAGAACAACGCCAAGAGCACGCCCACCATGAAAAGACACACCTGCTTTACTGTTTTCAGAATTGGAGGCGATGCAATTGGAAAAGCAGCAGTCACATGATCAGCTGGAGGCGATGCGATTGGAGAAACGGGAGTCACATGACCAGCTGGAGGCGATGCGATTGGCATGTCAACGGTTACGCGATCAGCTTGAGGCAATGCGATTGGAGAAGCAGGAGTCACATGATCAGCTAGAGGCGTTGCGATTGGAGAAGCAGGAGTCACATGACCAGCTGGAGGCGATGCGATTGGCATGTCAACGGTTACGCGATCAGCTGGAGGCGATGCGATTGGAGAAGCAGGAGTCACATGACCAGCTGGAGGCGATGCGATTGGCATGTCATCAGTTACGTGATCAGCTGGAGGCAAATCGCGTGGTGACAGAAGATGAGAAAAGGTAACAGCAGTTTGTATTTGTCATCAGTTACGTGATCAGAGCGTTGTAGTGACATTAAACTCTAAACGCAGAGCGTTGTAGTGACATTAAACTCTAAAAGCAGAGCGTTGTAGTGACATTAAACTCTAAACGCAGAGCGTTGTAATGACATTAAACTCTAAACGCAGAGCGTTGTAGTGACATTAAACTCTAAACGCAGAGCGTTGTAGTGACATCAAACTCTAAAAGCAGAGCGTTGTAGTGACATTAAACTCTAAAAGCAGAGCGTTGTAGTGACATCAAACTCTAAACACAGAGCGTTGTAGTGACATCAAACTCTAAACACAGAGCGTTGTAGTGACATCAAACTCTAAAAGCAGAGCGTTGTAGTGACATTAAACTCTAAACACAGAGCGTTGTAGTGACATCAAACTCTAAACACAGAGCGTTGTAGTGACATCAAACTCTAAACACAGAGCGTTGTAGTGACATTAAACTCTAAACACAGAGCGTTGTAGTGACATTAAACTCTAAAAGCAGAGCGTTGTAGTGACATCAAACTCTAAAAGCAGAGCGTTGTAGTGACATTAAACTCTAAAAGCAGAGCGTTGTAGTGACATCAAACTCTAAACACAGAGCGTTGTAGTGACATCAAACTCTAAAAGCAGAGCGTTGTAGTGACATCAAACTCTAAACACAGAGCGTTGTAGTGACATTACAGAGGGCATAGTAGAAACATCCTGCCGAGTTCCTAAACGAAATCTAATACATATTTATACAAAAAGATACGAACTTAAAAAGAAAAGTTGATAAAAAAAATTAAGAATGAATTTGCATTGTTTTGTATATTTAACATTATATTGTTTTCTGTTTTAGGAGTTGTTGCTCTGTTTGGAAAGTGAGAAGCTGAAGTCGTCCGGCCTGGTGACGGTCTGTGAGGAAAAAGATCAGATGATCACCAAGCTCCAGGCTACCATGGAAACCACCTGTGAGACTGCCACCAGAGATGTGAGCACTGCCTTTCATCTAATCCACACCAACATATTAGATAGTTCTCTTTGTTGTTTATTTACCCGTGTGTGTGTGTGTGTGTGTGTGTGTGTGTGTGTGTGTGTGTGTGTGTGTGTGTGTGTGTGTGTGTGTGTGTGTGTGTGTGTGTGTGTGTGTGTGTGTGTGTGTGTGTGTGTGTGTGTGTGTGTGTGTGTGTGTGTGTGTGTGTGTGTGTGTGTGTCACACAGAAAGCCCTGGTGGAATCCATCAAGCAGGAGATCCTGGAGATGCAGAAGAACTGTCGGTGTGTGAGGAAGAGGAAGAGGAGTGAAGAAGGGCCGATGACTAATGATGAAGAGGAGAGCAGTGGTCAACGAGCGGAGCCTACAGATGAACCTGATGCAAAGAGAGGTAAAGAGGGAGTGAGGGATAGAAGAGAGGTAAAGAGGGAGAGAGATGGATGGAGAGGGATAGAGGGAGAGAGGGATAGAAGAGAGGTAAAGAGGGAGAGAGGGATAGAAGAGAGGTAAAGAGGGAGAGAGGGATAGAAGAGAGGGAGAGAGATGGATGGAGAGGTAAAGAGGGAGAGAGGGATAGAAGAGAGGTAAAGAGGGAGAGAGATGGATGGAGAGGGAGAGATGGATGGAGAGGGAGAGAGGGATAGAAGAGAGGTAAAGAGGGAGAAATGGATAGAAGAGAGGTAAAGAGGGAGGGAGGGATAGAAGAGAGGTAAAGAGGGAGAGAGATGGATGGAGAGGTAAAGAGGGAGAGAGGGATAGAAGAGAGGTAAAGAGGGAGAGAGGGATAGAAGAGAGGTAAAGAGGGAGAGAGGGATAGAAGAGAGGTAAAGAGGGAGAGAGGGATAGAAGAGAGGGATAGAAGAGAGGTAAAGAGGGAGGGAGGGATAGAAGAGAGGTAAAGAGGGAGAGAGGGATAGAAGAGAGGTAAAGAGGGAGAGAGATGGATAGAAGAGAGGTAAAGAGGGAGAGAGATGGATGGGGAGGTAAAGAGGGAGAGAGGGATAGAAGAGAGGTAAAGAGGGAGTGAGGGATAGAAGAGAGGTAAAGAGGGAGAGAGATGGATGGGGAGGTAAAGAGGGAGAGAGGGATAGAAGAGAGGTAAAGAGGGAGAAAGATGGATGGGGAGACAAAAATAAAGCATGGATCAATCAGTCAGTATAGATATATATTTCTAGAACCTAACTGCTCTTTCTCTCTTGCTTATTTTACTCTTCTCATTTCTTTCTCTCTTTCTTTCTCCCTCCATCTCTCCATCTCTTTCAGCCGCTCTGGAGGAGGAGATGAGAGAAGAGGCAAAGAGGATGGAGGGAGTGATGAAGGAGAAAGAGGAGGCGGCTGAGGAGTTGAAGAAGACTGTTAATAGTTTAACAAGTAAGAACCGAAACCTTTTTCTATAGAAACCTGGAATCTAGCTTTCCCTCTTTCTCTATCCCTCCCCTCCCCTTTCCTTCTCTCTCTATCCCTCCCCCTCCTCTCTCTATATCTCTGTCCCTCCCCCTCCTCTCTCTATCTCTCTCTCCCTCCCCTATCCTCCCTCTATCCTCCCTCTATCTCTCTATCCCTCCCCTCACCTGTCCCTCTATCCCTCTTTCTCTCTAGCCCTCCCCTCCCCATCCTCCCTCTATCTCTCTATCCCTTCCTCTATCTCTCTAGCCCTCCTCTCCCCTGTCTCTCTAGCCCTCCCCTCCCCATCCTCCCTCTATCTCTCTATCCCTCCCTCTATCTCTCTATCCCTCTATCTCTCTATCCCTCCCTCTATCTCTCTATCCCTCCCTCTATCTCTCTCTAGCCCTCCCCTCCCCCTGTCTCTCTATCTCCCCTATCCCTCTATCTCTATCCCTCCCCATCAATCACTCTTTCTATCTTCCCCTCCTTTCTTTTCTAGTCTTCACCTCCCTTTGTATTTCCCTCCCCTCATCCCTCGCTCTCTCTCTCTCTCTCTCTCTCTCCCAGTGGAGTTGGACTCTCAGGCAGAGGACTATGACTCCTTGCTGGCCTCTATGGAGAAGGAGCGTAGAGAGACGGCCAAGCTGACCAAAGAGAACAAGGCTCTGGTCAACGGCATTTTCCAACTCCAAACCACCTCCCAGGGTCAAGGGTCAGAGGTCACCGCCTTAAAGACCCAGCTCCAGCAGCAGACGGACAGGGCTGACAGCCTATCAGAGGAGCTGGACGCCACCAAGGCCCGCCTCCATGGCCTCCAGAGCCAATCAGAACAGACCATGAAGACACTCGAGGGCCGTAACCAGGAAGTGGAGAGCCTGAGGCGGGAAGCCAGGGTTTCCGTGACGACGGTGGAGAGTGACGGCGCCCGTTTCCGCACTACGATCGAGGCTCTGAGGAAGGAAGGGGTGGAGGCTGTGGAAATGTCGGCTCAGAGGGGCTTTCCACAGGCGGACGACCTTCAGAGAGGTCACCGAGTTGAAAGGTCAACTCAGCAGAGGTAAGGATGAGAACACTCAGAACCAGCATCAACACATAGAATGATAGTCTAGGCGAAATATAGGAATAGATCAAATACAGTATATATCATATAATATACATTCCCCATAGTTAGGGTTTGGTCTCCTTTAAACATTTTAAACAAAGCTGGTTTAGCTGGTTAGTTTTTGGACACATTCCTCTCCTCTCCTCTCCTCTCCTCTCTCTCTCTCCTCTCCCCGCTCTTCAGTGAGGAGGTGTGCAGTCAGCTGAGGCAGGAGCGGGACTCTCTCCGTTCCGAGGCCTCCAACCACCTTCAGAGCTGTCAGGCAGAGAAGGGCCTCCTGACGCAGCAGATAGATGGCCTGGAGGCGCAGCTGGGGGGCTCTCGGACGAGCTACGCTAGGGGGACTGAGCTGGGAGAAGCAGCTGTCTGAGAGTGAGGCCCAGTGCGCAGCTCTTCGACAGAGACTAGAGGAGGTCAACGCAGAGACGGGTAGAACGGAGGAGCAGAGAGGAAGAAAGAGAGGGAGGAAAGAAAGAAAGATGGTAAGGCATCGAGGAAGGACTGAAACGAAACAGAACACCTAAACTCGGATTTTCTAGGGTTTATCGACCGCAACCTCACTGAAAGGTGTGTGTGTGTGTGTGTGTGTGTGTGTGTGTGTGTGTGTGTGTGTGTGTGTGTGTGTGTGTGTGTGTGTGTGTGTGTGTGTGTGTGTGTGTCCCAGCGCGTGTGATAGCAGACCTGCGTCTGGCGCTGTCGGAGCAGGAGGAGACCCAGACACAGCAGGAGGACCTGATTGAGAGCAGGACGACTGAGATCCGCTTACTGTCTGAAGGTTTGTCATCAATGATCTAAAAACACAACATAACAGGTTACTACAGGGTAACACACACACAACATATCATAACATAACATAACATAATGATATAACAACACACCTCTGACATAACATAACATAACATAATGATCTAAAAACACACCTCTGACATAACATAACATAACATAACATAACACAACACAAACAACATAACATAACATAACATAACATAACATATAACATAACATAACATAACATAACATAACATAATGATATAAAAACACACCTCTGACATAACATAACATAACATAATGATATAAAAACACCTCTGACATAACATAACATAACATAACATAATGATCTAAAAACACAACACACATCTGACATAACGTAACATAACATAATGATATAAAAACACACCTCTGACATAACAACATAACATAACATAATGATCTAAAAACACACCTCTGCCTTTATGGAGACATAACATAACATAATGATCTAAAAACAACACACATCTCTGCATAACTTTATGGTGACTTAACATAACATAATGATATAAAAACACACCTCTGCCTTTATGGTGACTTAACATAACATAATGATATAAAAACACCTCTGACATAACAACATAACATAACATAATGATCTAAAAACACACCTCTGCCTTTATGGTGACTTAACATAACATAATGATATAAAAACACACCTCTGCCTTTATGGTGACTTAACATAACATAATGATATAAAAACACACCTGTGTGTGTGTGTGTGTGTGTGTGTGTGTGTGTGTGTGTGTGTGTGTGTGTGTGTGTGTGTGTGTGTGTGTGTGTGTGTGTGTGTTTCATAACATAATGATCTAAAAACACACCTTCATGGAACATAACATAACACAATGCAAGACACCCTTTATGGAGACATAACATAACATAATGATCTAAAAACACACCTGTGTGTGTGTGTGTGTGTGTGTGTGTGTGTGTGTGTGTGTGTGTGGAGGCTCTTCAAAAAGCCATCTAAATGCAGAGAACTCCAGGAGAGAAAGGAAAAAGGAGCAGGGAGAAGGAGGAAGAGGAGTCTGTGGTGGAGCTCTCTGAAAAGGAGATGCAGAGGCTCAGGAGAGAAAGGAAAGGAGCAGGGAGGAGGAGAAGAGAGCGAGAGAGGAGGAGACGCTGAACAAGGAGGTGCTGAGAGTGAAACAGATCAACGACGAGCAGGAGCAGAGACTCCAGGAGCAACTCCACTCCCAGCCACTAGAGGTCAGTAGAGACACACTGCTACATCCACACCACTAGAGGTCAGTAGAGACACACTGCTACATCCCCACCACTAGAGGTCAGTAGAGACACACTGCTACATCCCCACCACTAGAGGTCAGTACAGACACACTGCTACATCCACACCACTAGGAGGTCAGTAGAGACACACTGCTACATCCACACCACTAGAGAGGTCAGTAGAGACACACTGCTACATCCCCACCACTAGAGGTCAGTAGAGACACACTGCTACATCCCCACCACTAGAGGTCAGTAGAGACACACTGCTACATCCACACCACTAGAGGTCAGTAGAGACACACTGCTACATCCACACCACTAGATGTCAGTAGAGACACACTGCTACATCCCACCACTAGAGGTCAGTAGAGACACACTGCTACATCCACACCACTAGAGGTCAGTACAGACACACTGCTACATCCACACCACTAGAGGTCAGTAGAGACACACTGCTACATCCCCACCACTAGAGGTCAGTAGAGACACTGCTACATCCCCACCACTAGAGGTCAGTAGAGACACACTGCTACATCCACACCACCACAGATACAGACGGTAGAGGCTTTTGGTCAGTGACTGGTGTCGTTCCACAGGACCCATTGACCAATCACAGTCTGACTGGTGCAGTCTGTAAGACGACACTGCTGCCCATCACACTAGAAGTCAGTAGAGACACACTGGTCAAAGGTTACACAGCAGTCTAAAGTGCAGTGGTTTGGACGGACACTGCTACATCCACACCATTCTTCTTCTTCACTTTGAAAGTATTTAACCCTTTGTTGTTATGTGTTTATTGAAGGTGACAACGTACGGACATCACAAGTTACACTGACTCACTCACTCTCTGTGTGTGTGTGTGTGTGTGTGTGTGTGTGTGTGTGTGTGTGTGTGTGTGTGTGTGTGTGTGTGTGTGTGTGTGTGTGTGTGTGTGTGTGTGTGTGTGTGTGTGTGTGTGTGTGTGTGTGTGATTATGTTATGTGTGTGTGTGATTATGTTATGTGTTTGTGTATTGTGTGTGTGTGTTTGTATCGTGTGTTCGTATTGTGTGTGTGTGTGTGTGTGTGTGTGTGTGTGTGTCAGGTCCTGGAGCGCTCCCAGGGTGGGTTCCCCCGTCCTGAGGTGGAGCTAGAGTTCTCTCCTCTGCAGCCTCACAGACTGAACCTGAAGAGGCAGGGAGACTCTGTCACCCTGAAGTTCACACGCTCCAACCGCAAGAGGAAGAGCTGCACCCTGGAGAAGGTATCCTCTCAGGGAGGGGGGGGCGCCTGTGTGTGTGAAGGTACCCTCTCAGGGAGGGGTGGTATGTGTGAAGGTGTGAGTTGGTTGGAACGTTTTTGAAAAGGTGGTGTTTTTTTTTCTTGGCGAACGAGTCTATTTTTGAGTGTGTGTGTGCACCTGGAGGGGTGTGTGTGTGTGTGTGTGTGTGTGTGTGTGTGTGTGTGTGTGTGTGTGTGTGTGTGTGCACCTGGGGGGGGGGGTGTGTGTGTGTGTGTGTGTGTGTGTGTGTGAAGGATGGGTGTTTTGAGCCTGACTGACGGGGTTGACAGCTATTTGGAGGTGTGTGTGTGTAACATGATTACATCGGCAGTCTAGTTACAATCATCTGAGAATAATTGGAAAAAATACTGTGTAGGCATGGCTGATTGTTTCTGACCCTTCATTTCTGTCGTGTGCTAACTCTGTGTCTGTGTGTTTTCTCTCTGTGTGTGTGTGTGTGTGTGTGTGTGTGTGTGTGTGTGTGTGTGTGTGTGTGTGTGTGTGTGTGTCTCTTTCTCTCTCTCTCTGTGTGTGTGTGTGTGTGTGTGTGTGTGTGTGTGTGTGTGTGTGTGTCTCTTTCTCTCTCTCTCTCTCTGTGTGTGTGTGTGTGCCCTGTAGGAGGCAGTGGAGAGTGAGAACAGTAAGAACAGGAGATTGAGGGGGAACGTCAGAGCAGAGCTTCAGGTGAGAACACACACACACCCCACTCTTAATCTTCTCTCTTTTACCACACTTTGGATGATGAAATGTTTTTATTACCATAATAAAGCACCTCTGTTGCAATCTATATGAGGGAACAGAGTAATCCGTAATATTGATTGATTGTGTTGAGTGTTCTCTTGCATATAAAAAATATCAGAACTGTTGGTAATATTCAGAAATAAACAACAATTATAAAGTCAGATTTAGTAGCCATGAAAAGCTGTTTTGTTTTGCAAGTCTTTAGAATGTATGTTTCTGAAACCACAGACAGACAGACAGACAGACAGACACTCCATCTCACTCATTCAAAAAGCACTTTCCTCCTCCCAAATGAATTGTGTAAAAAAAAACAGGCACTGAGATTCTCCAAACACCGGTCCAGAGGTTCATCATCTTACTGGGAGTCTGTCTCTCACTTCACAGCAATCACAAAGGACAGGCACTATTCTCCTACACCCTCATCTCTCTCTATCCTCCCCCTCCCTTCTCTCTCTCTATCCTCCTCCCTTCCCTCTCATTTCCCTGGTTTCTTTCTCTCTCTCTCTCTCTCTCTCTCTCTCTCTCTTTCCTCCTCCTTTTCCCTGTTCTACTCCCTCTCCCCCCTCTCTTTCTGTCTCTCTCCATCTTGCTCTCTTTCTCTCTCTCTCTCTCTCTCTCTCTCTCTCTCTCTCTCTCCTCCAGTCCCCCTCTTTCTTGGTGTTGAAGTCGTCTCAGAAACAGCAGTTGTCTCCAGTCAGTCTGAAGGGGAGGAAGGATGGAACCCTCCAGAAGATTGGAGACTTCATCCAGAGTTCCCCTACCATGCTGGGAGTAAAGGGTGTGTGTGTGTGTGTGGTGTGTGGTGTTATTTGAAAGGGTTGTGTTTTAATTTGTTCGTTATGTAGGCACATATCATAGACCTAAAATAACTAACATATTAACAATACCTAATCATATCTCCTGTTGGAACCCTAACCTTTAATCTTGTTGTCCAGTCATTGCTGCTGTTAGAACCCTAACCTTTAACCTTTAACCTTGTTGTCCAGTACTATCTCCTGTTAGAACCCTAACCTTTAACCTTTAACCTTGTTGTCCAGTACTATCTCTTGTTGGAACCCTAACCCTAACCTTTAACCTTGTTGTCCAGTACTATCTCCTATTAGAACCCTAACCTTTAACCTTTAACCTTGTTGTCCAGTACTATCTCCTGTTAGAACCCTAACCTTTAACCTTGTTGTCCAGTCATTGCTGCTGTTGAAAGCACAACATTACCAACGGTTTCTGCTCCCTGCACTTTCTGTTCATTTGTCTTCCTCTGACCTTACCCTCTCTCTCTCTCTCTCTCTCTCTCTCTCTCTCTCTCTCTCTCTCTCTCTCTCTCTCTCTCTCTCTCTCTCTCTCTCTCTCTCTCTCTCTCTCTCTCTCTCTCTCTCTCTCTCTCTCTCTCTCTCTCTGGCTCTCTCTCTCTCTCTCTCTCTCTCTGGCTCTCTCTATCTCTCTCTCTCTCTCTCTCTCTGTCTCTCTCTCTCTCTCTCTCTCTCTAGCTAAGACCATCATGGGGATGGTGAGCGGGCGCTCGGTGGAGAAACAGAGGGTTGCCACGGCGACCAAACCCAAGCGGACCCGGAGGAAGCTTTACAAGACGGACATCTCCTCTCCCATGGACATTCCCTCGCACCCCGTCAGTACTGTGTGTGTGTGTGTGTGTGTGTGTGTGTGTGTGTGTGTGTGTGTGTGTGTGTGTGTGTGTGTGTGTGTGTGTGTGTGTGTGTGTGTGTGTGTGTGTGTGTGTGTGTGTGTGTGTGTGTGTGTGTGTGTGTGTGTGTGTGTGTGTGTGTGTGTGTGTGTGTGTGTGTGTGTGTGTGTGTGTGTGTTTGCCTTTGCCTTTGCCTTAAAACCCACTTGGATAACAAAGATATTCCTTTGTAATGTGAAACTGATCTTTTTTGAATTTTTACAACTTCGTCTTTAATTTGTAAAGAGGCTATAATTGAATTTGTGCAGGAAAAGCAGTTGGAATACACAGAAACAAATAAAACGTCGACATGATTAGAAACACAGGCAGGTCACCACAGATATATAATCTCCCTCCTCCGTGCTCTATTAGATCCTAGGGGCCGAGGAAGAGGAGAAGGAGAGCGATCACCTCATCATCAGGCGTCAGCTCAGGTCCAGGACAACCAGGAAGTAGAACCGCAAACAGGAGGTGACCTCATCATCAGGGGACAGCGGCGAGGCTCACTAGGACTGAACGCAGAGTGGAGCTGGTCACTGACGATGTTAAAACACTCCAACATGGCCACTCTTAAATCCAAACACCGTCCGTGATGGAACGCCGCCCGTTCCCCTTATGTTCTCTAACGGACTGGAGAGGAAGTGACCTCACAGTGCAACCAGCCGGTTCTAGTTCTAAGTTCTGTGTCCTTATCCTACCAGGCTGAAACAGAACACCATGTGTTTTACTGTAGAATAGTGTAAACTTGTACTCCCTGACGTGCAAACTGCCACATCCTGACTGAACAATTTGACTGGATTATTTTAGAATTGTTATTACCAAAACATGAAAATCACGGCCTTTTGAGATGTACTGTGTAATGTAAATAAGTGATTCATAGCTTGTTCTTAGATAATTTTTTTGTTGCTCATGAGACATCTGCTTTAAAAAAAAGATGTTGTCGCGTCCAGGTGGATTATGTGTTAAAACGTGTTTAGTTGAACTGTCAATGGGTGTAGGGGTATGGTGTATAGACTTCATGTGATAAATATGGATGTGTGTTATCAGTTTTACACTCAGCGCTGGTGTAATAGTCTGTTAACGTACTAAAACTCTTATGTCCTTGCTTCAACTATCACTGATAGAAGGTCTTTCTTGTTGTTCTGTGTAGCTTTCTTTCAATCTCATATTGATGGCAGCCAGTAATCCACTTTCCTTTGTAATTGTGTTATCGAAACCTGAATACACAACTTGAGCTTCTTTTTTCTTACTTTTTGTATTATTATTATTTTTTGGTTGATTTACCAATAAAACCACTTTGTTCTCCCAAGGTAACGTCGGTCTGCAGTTTAATCGAACCGTTCCAAGTGTCAAATCGATCAATCTGAAGTGACCCACCATCACTGCCCCAAACCCTCATATTCACGTTTTAGTTTGTACACGATATATCTTTCATCCAACTTCCTCCCAAACCCAGCCCCTGAGCAAAAGTAAAGTAAGGTAGGATGTAATGGCTTGTTTCAGTGTTCAGTAGTCTGTCATTAGTAAAGGGATAGTGCTGCTGAGTGTGTGTGTGAGAGGGAGAGAGGGGAACCGGTAAGAGGGTTACGGGAAATGTGTTCTGCTGTGACTGTGTTTAATACCAGGTCATCACATTCCTTATTACTGCTTTGTAAATGCAAAGGCTTGATATTTAAGCTGTGTGTGTGTGTGTGTGTGTGTTTCGAGGCAGTGAATGGTTTTGGGTGTGTGTGTTTTGGGGTGGGGGTTGTTGGGTGTGTGTGTTTCGGGTTGGAGGTTATTGGGTGTGTGTGTTCAGTGTGTGTGTTTCGAGATTGGTGTTGGGTGTGAGTGTAATTCATCAGCTCTCTGTCTTATCAGTGCTGCCTGTCACTGCAGGGTGTGAGTGATGCGTCCATACTGCCACCTGACTCCCTACGCACAAACACACGCACAATCCTGCTTTGAGGAGTTAAACAAGCGCACCTTAGTGAGTATTAGTAGCGTGGCCGTTCTGAATGTAACCATAAAACAACCAGTTCACACGTCAAACACACTGGCACTAACGATGAATGACCTTTAGGGAATAAAGACTCCTATCTCTGTATATCTTATCAACAAACAGTGTTGGTTAAAACGTGGTACACTCTTATTCCAAGCAGACACTCAGTGACAGGATCACTAAGCACACACACACACATACACACACACGTAGTCACACACACCCACACACACACGCACACATCACACACACACAGAGACACACACCAGCCAATCCCTATCATTTGACAGCTCACAGATCCAGCCATTTACAACGACTCTCAGGTTGCCTATTATCATGTCATTGTCTGGTGTCTGTCATTGTCTCTGTGTGAGCGTGTGTGTGTGTGTGTTTGTCTCTGTGTGTGAGTGTGTGTGTGTTTGTCTCTGTGTGTGAGTGTGTGTGTGTTTGTCTCTGTGTGGGTGTGTGTGTGTGTGTGTGCGCGTGTGTGTGTGTGTGTGTGTGTGTGTTTGTCTCTGTGTGTGAGTGTGTGTGTGTGTTTGTCTCTGTGTGTGTGTGTATGTGTGTTTGTCTCTGTGTGTGTGTGAGTGTGTGTGTGTTTATCTCTGTGAGTGTGTGTGTGTTTGTCTCTGTGTGAGCGTGTGTGTTTGTTTCTGTGTGTGAGTATGTGTTTTTGTCTCTACATGTGAGTTTGTGTGTTTGTCTCTGTGTGTGAGTGTGTGTGTGTTTGTCTCTGTGTGAGTGTGTGTGTGTTTGTCTCTGTGTGTGAGTGTGTGTGTGTTTGTCTCTGTGTGTGAGTGTGTGTGTGTTTGTCTCTGTGTGTGAGTGTGTGTGTTTGTGTCTCTGTGAGTGAGTGTGTGTGTCATTGTCTCAGAGTGTGAGTGTGTGTGTGAGTTTCTGTGTTTGAGTGTGTGTGTGTCTCTGTGTGTGTGTGTGTGTGTGTGTGTGTGTGTGTGTGAGTGTGTGTGAATTTGTCTCTGTGTGTGTGTGTGTGTGTGTGTGTGTGTGTGTGTGTCTCTGTGTGTGAGCGAGTGTGTGTGTGTGTTTGTCTCTGTGTGTGAGCGTGTGTGTTTGTCTCTGTGTGTGAGTGTGTGTGTGTTTGTCTCTGTGTGTGAGTGTGTGTGTGTTTGTCTCTGTGTGTGAGTGTGTGTGTGTTTGTCTCTGTGTGTGAGTGTGTGTGTGTGTTTGTCTCTGTGTGTGTGTGTGTGTGTGTGTGTGTGTGTGTTTGTCTCTGTGTGTGTGTGTGTGTGTGTTTGTCTCTGTGTGTGAGCGAGTGTGTGTGTTTGTCTCTGTGTGTGAGCGTGTGTGTTTGTCTCTGTGTGTGAGTGTGTGTGTTTGTCTCTGTGTGTGAGTGTGTGTGTTTGTCTGTGTGTGTGTGTGTGTGTTCTGTGTGTGAGTGACTTCTGTGTGAGTGTGTGTGTGTTTGTCTCTGTGTGTGAGTGTGTGTGTGTGTTTGTCTCTGTGTGTGAGTGTGTGTGTGTTTGTCTCTGTGTGTGAGTGTGTGTGTGTTTGTCTCTGTGTGTGAGTGTGTGTGTGTTTGTCTCTGTGTGTGAGTGTGTGTGTTTGTCTCTGTGTGTGAGTGTGTGTGTTTGTCTCTGTGTGTGAGAGTGTGTGTGTGTGTGTCTGTGTGTGTGAGCTGTGTGTGTGTCTGTCATTGTCTCTGTGTGTGAGTGTGTGTGTTTGTGTGTGTGAGTGTGTGTGTGTTTGTCTCTGTGTGTGTGTGTTTGTCTCTGTGTGTGAGTGTGTGTGTCATTGTCTCTGTGTGTGAGTGTGTGTGTGTTTGTCTCTGTGTGTGAGTGTGTGTGTGTTTGTCTCTGTGTGTGAGTGTGTGTGTGTGTTTGTCTCTGTGTGTGAGTGTGTGTGTTTGTCTCTGTGTGTGAGCGAGTGTGTGTGTTTGTCTCTGTGTGTGAGCGTGTGTGTTTGTCTCTGTGTGTGTGTGTGTGTGTGTTTGTCTCTGTGTGTGTTTGTCTCTGTGTGTGTGTGTGTCTGTGTGTGTGTGTGTGTTTGTCTGTGTGTGTGTGCTATTGTCTCTCTCTGTGTGTGTGTGTGCTATTGTCTCTGTGTGTGTGTGTGTGTGTGTGTTTGTCTCGTGTGTGAGTGTGTGTGTTGTCTCTGTGTGTGAGTGTGTGTGTGTTTGTCTCTGTGCGTGTAATGTGTGTGTGTTTGTCTCTGTGTGTGTAATGTGTGTGTGTTTGTCTCTGTGCGTGTAATGTGTGTGTTTTTGTCTCTGTGTGTGAGTGTGTGTTTTTGTCTCTGTGTGTGAGCGTCTGTCATTGTCTCTGTGTGTGTGTGTGTGTTTGTCTCTGTGTGTGAGCGTGTGTGTTTGTCTCTGTGTGTGAGTGTGTGTTTTTGTCTCTGTGCGTGAGTGTGTGTGTTTGTCTCTGTGTGAGCGTGTGTGTTTGTTTCTGTGTGTGAGTATGTGTTTTTGTCTCTACATGTGAGTTTGTGTGTCTGT
>JAPMUY010002200.1:0-20289 GCA_026901105.3 Galaxias olidus
ACACATCCTGGTAGTTTACCTTTAACCCTCACTGTGTCTACATCCTGGTATTTTTTCAGCTCTGTGGAGAAACAGAAGCGGCTGCACGGCACTGCTGGGGAGAGAGAACAGGTAAGTGATACCAAAGCCCAGACATAACTCAACATTGTTCCACAAGTTCCCCATTGGCAACAAACACAAGACAACAAACACAAGACAACAAACACTAGACAACAAACACAAGACAACAAACACAAGACAACAAACACAAGACAACAAACACTAGACAACAAACACTAGACAACAAACACAAGACAACAAACACAAGACAACAAACACTAGACAACAAACACTAGACAACAAACACAAGACAACAAACACTAGACAACAAACACTAGACAACAAACACAAGACAACAAACACTAGACAACAAACACTAGACAACAAACACAAGACAACAAACACAAGACAACAAACACAAGACAACAAACACAAGACAACAAACACTAGACAACAAACACTAGACAACAAACACAAGACAACAAACACAAGACAACAAACACTAGACAACAAACACTAGACAACAAACACAAGACAACAAACACAAGACAACAAACACTAGACAACAAACACAAGACAACAAACACAAGACAACAAACGCTAGACAACAAATACAAACATGTGTGGCGTCAACGCTCCAAAAATGGCTGTGATGGTCCAGAAGGCAAGCCGCTTCGATTGGTCCACCCTCACCCCGTTCCCTCCCCCTTCCCCTGGCCCTTGACGAATCAGAACGCACAAGACAACAAACGCTAGACAACAAATACAAACATGTGTGGCGTCAACGCTCCAAAAATGGCTGTGATGGTCCAGAAGGCAAGCCGCTTCGATTGGTCCACCCTCACCCCGTTCCCTCCCCCTTCCCCTGGCCCTTGACGAATCAGAACGCAGAGGACGGACATATTGCAGAAAGAGATGAGGAGGAGGGTGAGGAAGCACAAGATGAGGAATTGAACAGTGGGAATCTCAGGGAGGAACCATCCACACCATCCAACCAACCCAAAAGACAGTAACCAAACACACCCTGCTGCAACGTGCCACACCCTAGCCCCACTCCCCTTCAGTTCCAGGTACTTGATTGGGTGAACCACGGCCAGGTAGCGCTCCACACAGGTGCAGCCGTGGAACAGGGGCTTCCCAAATTCACCAAGGGTGTACATGTAACGAGATACCTGTGTCAAATATGGCCTAACCACGGACAGTCCAATCAGATACATCACCAGAGCCAGACAAACAATCAGCTCCATGACAACCATGTGAACGGTGTACAGGTCAGAGTAGGTCGCCGTGGCAACGGGGCGTGATAGTCTGGCGTGGGTCAACCCACGTTGCTGAGGGAATGGATACATGTGGACGCTTTACAAAACCAGAGCGACGTCCAAAACAAACCAATCAGGAACATGGCCAGGCCCAGTACACCAGTCATCTCCACGACGACCAGGTGAATGGTGAAGAGGTCAAGAGTTGGTTGGCGTGGCAACGGCGCAAGCGGCGCTTGTTGGCCAGATAGAGGACTCGGAGGTAGAGACGGACGAGGAAGAGGAGGGCAGCTGTGAAGACTAGGGTGTACATTGGAATATTGTACCGGGATTCTAGACGCGGGTGGATAGAGTTGGAAAGATTGTGGGAGGAGGAATTGGAAAACGGCAGCACGGTGGCTCGGTGGTTAGCACTGTTGCCTCACAGCAAGAAGGTCCTGGGTTCAATCCCCACCTGACCCAAGGGTGTTTCTGTGTGGCGTTTGCATGTTCTCCCTGTGTTTGTGTGGGTTTCCTCCGGGTACTCCGGTTTCCTCCCACAGTCCAAAAACATGCAGGTTAATTTGTGACTATAAATTGTCTGTAGGTGTGAATGTGAGTGTGAGTTGTTGTCTGTCCCTATGTGTCGGCCCTGTGATAGACTGGCGGCCTGTCCAGGGTGTACCCCGCCTCTCGCCCTGTGTCCGCTGGGATAGGCTCCAGCCTCCCCGTGACCCTGTACAGGATAAGCGGTAAAAGCGGATGGATGGAATTGGAAAACTTGTTCATGGGAAGCTGTAGGGAGGAAAGAGTATTTTTGTGTTTGAGAGAGACACAAAGACACACACACACCTGGAGTGGCCTAGTCAAAGTCCGGACTTAAATCCAATTGAAATGCTGTGGCATGACCTTAAACAGGCCGTTCATGCTCAAAACCCACCAATGTGGCTGAATTAAAACAATTCTGCAAAGAAGAGTGGGCCAAAATTCTTCCACAGCGATGTGAAAGACTCATTGCCAGTTATCGCAAACGCTTGATTGCAGTTGTTGCCGCCAAGGGTGGCACAACCAGTTATTAGGTTTAGGGGGCAATTACTTTTTCACATAGGGCCAGGTTGATTTGGATAGCTTTTTCCCCTTAATAAATGAAATCATCATTTAAAAACTGCATTTTGTTTTTACTCAGGTTATCTTCGTCTGATATATAAAACAATTGTGTGACAAATGTGCAAAAACAATAAGTATCTGTAAGGGGGCAAATACTTTTGCACAGCACTGTATGTAGTATATGTAGTGTATTGTATATATGTAGTGTATTGTATATATGTAGTGTATTGTATATATGTAGTGTATTGTATATATGTAGTGTTAATGGTTCTGTTTTTGTTTGTTGTGTTTTTTTTAAACCATGTGAGTACAACAGAGAACAAGTTATGTTTTGCTCCCTGGCCCCATAGGGAGACATTTACAGACTCCAGTTCTGTGCCAGGTCCTTGGTCAGGGCAGTGACAGTTAACGTATCTTTGCCTTTTTGATGGTGGGAGGAAACCAGAGCACTCGTGGGGAGAACAAGCTGTAACCCTTGAGCCATCGTACATCAATTCTGATGGATAAAAACAGCAGATATATCAGAAATGTGTGGTAAAATGCAGTACCTGTCAAAAGTTTGGGCCCACTTTGACAGTCACTCGAATGGGAAAGTGTGTCCAAATGTTTGACTGGTACTGTTTAGATCAAGTGAAGTGGCTTTGTTAAAGGGACGCAGTGAGCTGGAAAGAGCAGCCATTTTGTTCCATTTTGATCCATTTGGAATCAGAAACAGAAACAGGTTTATTGCCAGGTAGGTTTACACATACAAGGAATTTGCTTTGGTGTAAATGGTGCATACACAAACACAATACAAGGAATTAAGTTAAAAAATAAACTGAATGAAACAATTTGAAATGCTATTTAAAAAAAAAACTAATCTAAAAAATTTAAAAAATATAAAGAGATGTTTACAAGAAGTAAAACCATACAAAAAAAGAAAGTGAATATGACTGTTGATGATTTCTGTTTACATACAGTGTAAATTGTATAGACCCTCACAATCTACCTTTGAAATAAATAATAAATAATATATTTTTGAAAAGGTACACACACACACACACACACACGTATATTTATAATTTAAAGTTTTCTTCTAAATAAGTGAGTTGAAAGGGAGGGTAACTTTAGACAGCACTTCATTCAAATCAACTGTAACAATAAATCACTCAGTCACTCATCAAACACCTGTGTTTGTGTGAGGGTGTTTTTCTTTCTTGTCTATGTGTGTGTGTGTGTGTGTGTGTGTGTGTGTGTGTGTGTGTGTGTGTGTGTGTGTGTGCATCTGAAATACCTATATCTAACACTTGTGTATCTGTGTGTGTGTGTGTGTGTGAGAGAGAGAGAGAGAGAGAGAGAGAGAGAAAGAAAGATAAAGTAAGAGACCCTCAACCACTGTCACTGTGTGACCTTTAACCCTCACTGCGTCTACATCCTGGTAGTTGACCTTTAACCCTCACTGCGTCTACATCCTGGTATTTGACCTTTAACCCTCACAGTGTCTACATCTTGGTAGTTGACCTTTAACCCTCACAGTGTCTACATCTTGGTAGTTGACCTTTAACCCTCACTGTGCCTACATCCTGGTAGTTTTCCAGCTCTGTGGAGAAACAGAAGCGGCTGCACGGCGCTGCTGGGGAGGGTGAAGAAGGTGGTGGTGATGAAGGCTAAACATGCGGCGTTGTTGTCCAGCGTGTGCCCCAGCGTCAGGAGAACCACCAAAGTAAACGAGAACAAGTTCAGCGCCAACGCTCCTAATATGGTCGTGATGGTCCAGAAGGCTCGCCGCTTCGATTGGTCGATCCTGTCTCGGTCCCCGCCCCCGTCCCCCGGCCCCGGACGAATCAGAGCGCGGAGGACGGACAGACTGCAGAAGCTGATGATGAGGAGGGAGGCGATGGAGAACGTGAAAAACACTTCGGTGGGGCGCTGAGGGAGGTACCAGGCACATAATCCAACCCACCCGAAAGACAGGAACCAAACGCACAGGGCCGCCACTCGTCTCTGCCTAGCCCCGCCCCCCCTCAGTCCCAGGTACCTGATTGGATGAACCACAGCCAGGTAGCGGTCCACACAGGTGCAGCAGTGGAACAGGGGCTTCCCGGACATGCCGAGGCAGAAAACAAGCGCGCTGAACAACATCAGGGAGTTAGAGGCTGCACATCTGCCCACCATGTACAGGGCCGTCGACATGGTAACGATCACCTCCATGACGGTCAGGTGGACGGTGAAGAGGTCGGAGCTGGTCGCCATGGCGGCGGGCCTGGACCTGCGCTGGTTGGCCAGGTGGAGGACACGGAAGTAGACAGGGAAGAGGAAGAGGAGGGTGGAGACCAGGAGGGCGAAGGTTAAGACGCTGTTGTAGGGGGCGTTTCCACAGCCCTCCACAGGAAGGGAGGGAGGAGGGAGGACGGAGGCGTTAAAGGAAGGAGGAGAGGAGGCATTGAAGGGAGGAGGAGGAGGAGGAGGAGGAGAGAAGGTATTGAAGGGGGGAGGAGGAGGAGGAGGAGGAGAGAAAGTATTGAAGGGGGGAGGAGGAGGAGGAGGAGAGGAATTGTAAAGGTTGGGTCCATAGTTGGCTGTAAGGAAGAAGAAGCATTGCGAGTTTAGGACAGAGATGTATTGCACAGATTGACACGAATAAAACAAAATGATTGAATTATAAACAGAAAAATAAAATCACATTTAAAATGAGTACTGGTGAATAACGAACCTGTGATATTTCGCCAAATCTTTGTGGACATTTTATGGTTTTAACCAATTTTTCAACAAGTTTTCTTAGTTTTTCTTTACTATTATTTTTAAGTTTTCATTAGGTGTAATAATTTAATGAAAGTGTATTTCTTTTTTCATTTTTTTTTACATTTAATTAGTTTTACATATTTTGGGGCTCTAACAGTATTATATTTATGGGTGTGGTAATTGTATTATTGCCCAGTTAAAAAAATGCTCCAATCAGGTGACAGCATCATATCATTGGCTGTGGAGGCTTTTGCACATTTTAATACTTGGATGACGATTCACAGAACGTTGTGTGACCTGTTTCTGTTCTAAATGATCTGAATCGGTTTAACCCTCGGGTGACCACACACGTCGGTCTGAATCGACCTTTAACCCTCGGGTGACCACACACGTCGATCTGAATCGGTTTAACCCTCGGGTGACCACACACGTCGATCTGAATCGGTTTAACCCTCGGGTGACCACACACGTCGATCTGAATCGGTTTAACCCTCGGGTGACCACACACGTTGATCTGAATTTTTAACCCTCGGGTGACCACACACGTCGATCTGAATCGGTCTTTAACCCTCGGGTGACCACACACGTCGATCTGAATCGACCTTTAACCCTCGGGTGACCACACGTCTGATTACAGAAATACAAACATCAAGAATGTTACCATAAATGTTATTCTTTTAAAGACTGTTTAAAGTTTTGCAGATGGTTATATCAAAATACAACATCATACTTTTTTTCAGGGAGGGGCGGTCTAGTTACTCTTTAAGTAACGTTAACTGTACATTCCTATTACGATTAAATTACCTATTCAAACAATTACAGGACGACCTATCATCAGTGGTTCTCAATCCAGTCCTCAAGAACCCCCAGCCATGCCAGGAATTGGATCTTCCTTAGTGCCAGCACACCTGGTGTGTTTTAGAAACTGGGAAGATTAAATACCTGGAATGGTTGGAGGTCCTTGAGGACTGGATTGAGAACCACTGGATTAAATAAACGAAAGAAGCAAGTCATTGGAACGAACCTTGAGCTGTGCTGTGCATCATCTGAAGAAGGTCAGACATCCACAGACGGTCTAGTTTGAGTGATGGAGAGAAAGTGAGGGAGAGATGATGGGATAGAGAGATAAAAAAGAGGTGGGAGGGATTTGGAGATGGAAATAGTGAGAGTGTGATTTTCTTTTTTTTTTATTCATGGATAATTATTAAAGACCTTCAGATCGTTTGTTGCATTTTGGAATACACCACTGGAAATATCTATTCAACATTGAACAACATTTAATTGTATTGACAGGTGCAAGGTTCAAATTGTCCACCTCATTGTAGTTTTATATATTTATTTGTTTGTTTATTTATTTATGAATATATATTATTTGTTTGTTTATTTTATTACATTATTTAACCTTTATACCCAGGTAGATTAATTAATAAAAAAATATTATTATTTACAATGATGGTCTTGCAGATCAATAACACATTTCAAGGAACAATTCCATACCAAACACAAGGTAGGCCTACATCCTAAAACGACAGAGTCCCAAATCTACTGCGGACCAGAGGACAAACCCACACAGCAGCAATTGTGATTGACAGCTTAAGGGTGGAGGTGGGGAAATTGTTTACGTTCCAACAGAGAGTTTCACAGGTGCTTTTTTGAATCTGAGGCAGAGAGAGAGAGAGAGAGCGAGAGAGAGAGAGAGAGAGAGAGAGAGAGAGAGTTTCACAGGTGCTTGTCTGAATTTGCTTACTTCACCTGAGGTGACATCAAGGATGAACCCCTACTTTGAATAACACCAATTAATTTTTTTTATTACTGTAAATCACACCATATGACAAATCTGCAGCTGATCTGTTTTGCGTACATAATATATTTAAGTTGATTTCGAAGTAACTTACTGTAGGCAAACCTTTAGGCCCGGTTTCCCATACAAGGATTAAGTCTATTTCTAGACTAAATCTCCCTGTCAACGGAGATTCTCCATTGAAAATGTTTTTTAGTCTAGGACTTGGCTTAATCCCTGTGAGGGAAACTGGGCCTTAGTGTTCAGGTCACTGACACAGTGATCTTCTGAACCATGGGAAAGTGTAGGACAGTAGTGGGCCCACACCACAAACAGGGAAGTGGATGTGCTGCAATGAGACTGAGATCACAACAAAACCATTTTACAATTTGCTAGTTTAACTAATTTAGAGGAGGGAAATTCATTAAAAGTTGGGGAGAGAGAGAGAGAGAGACATAAAGTGCTTTACTTCTAGCCCTCCCTGTGCCTACATCCTGGTAGTTTATGTGACCTTTAACCCTCACTGTGCCTACATCCTGGTAGTTTACCTTTAACCCTCACCGTGCCTACATCCTAGTAGTTTACCTTTAACCCTCACTGTGCCTACATCCTGGTAGTTGACCTTTAACCCTCACTGTGCCTACATCGTGGTAGTTTTCCAGCTCTGTGGAGAAACAGAAGTGGCTGCACGGCACTTCTTGGCAGAGTGAAGAACATGTTGATGCCCACCAACAAACAGAGTATCATTGTCAAACGTTTCCCAAAACTGCAACAAACACAAGATGACAAACACACCTATGTTCAACGCCAGCGCTCCTAATATGGTCGCGCTGGTCCAGAAGGCACACCGTTTCGATTGGTCCACTCTTCCCTTGTCACCGCCCGCTTCGCCCGGCCCTGGGCGAATCATTGCCTGGAGGATGGACAGACAGCAGAAGGTGATGATGAGGAGGGAGACGGCGAAGAATGTGAAAAACAGAGCGGTTGGGAAAATCGGGAGATACCAGCTATACAACCCAACATACCCAAAACCCAGTAACCAAACGTACCCTGCTGACGCATTCTTCCACCTGCCCCCGCCCCCCCTCAGTCCCAGGTACGTGATTGGGTGGGCCACGGCCAGGTAGCGCTCCACACAGGTGCAGCAGAGGAACAGGGGCTTCCCGGAGTACCCGAGGGCGTAGACCAGCAGACCAATCAGTATCAACGAGGGATTGGCCGCAGACCGGCCAATCAGGTACAGCACCAGCGCCCAACAGTCCCATGACGACCAGGTGAACAGCGAGGACGTCGGGGTTGGTCGCCGTGGCGACGGGGCGTGACGCGCCTTTAACGCATTAAAACGTACATTAACAGTACTGATATTATTAATAAACCTTTATCATTTAAATGGTAAATGGGCTGCATTTATAAAGAGCTTTACAATGTTGCCTCTCATTCACCCATTCACTCACACACTCACACTCACACTCACACTCACACACACTCTCACACACACACACACACTCACCGATGGTGGCAGAGCTGGCATATATAAGTATGTTGGTTACTTACCCTTCACTTCTCCTCTAATTACTCAACTCTTTCCATCATATCATATTAGATGTTTGAACAGTGTATACGGATGTGGAATTAGATTAATTTTAATATTCACAAATTATTACAGTGCCATTCCAAAATACATTCCTTGATTTAGACGTGAACGAGTCAACTTATAGATCTATTTTTAATGCACAATATATAATGTTTTAAATGCATTTAAATACAAAAATCAGCATTTTGTGAAATATAAAACATTCAATTTGTTTTTACAATAAATAAATGTAAAAAAAAATTATCACAACAAAATATAGTTTGAAGCTGCTGTGAAGTGAATGTAAAACCTAGTTCATTCAATGTGTTTCTTTTTGTATTTTCAGAAGTTTTAATCCGCACTTCGAGAGTTCACAACCCCATCACCTTAATCTTAATTATGAAAGTCCCATGTCCACATTTATAAATTAGTTTTTATTTCTCAAAAGCCCATAACCTTTCCCACAAAGACAATTTCCCACGTAGAACTAAGAGTTGAACCCATGTCTAAGAGAAGATTCTTTACGATAATCCGTTTTCTTCCTTTATATTAGTTTTCATTTAATATTACATTAATATCTACATCATCAACATATTAAATGTTCTGCCAGATTAAGATCACCAGTGTTTATCTACTGTGGGCATTCATCATTTGCACGCAGACCGTCAAAATGCATCTTTCCACTTTTGAGTTGTTGACCTTTGACCTCTTGACCTCTTCCCATTCTCTCCCCTTTACCCCATTCCGTGGTTCCTCTCGTTTATAACTACCTCCTTCTCTTTTATTTATACTTACGTTTTCAAAGGTTTCACCCTGTGTGTTCACTCTGTGA
The DNA here is from genome assembly GCA_026901105.3 of Galaxias olidus. Classification (NCBI taxonomy): domain Eukaryota; kingdom Metazoa; phylum Chordata; class Actinopteri; order Galaxiiformes; family Galaxiidae; genus Galaxias; species Galaxias olidus. The sequence goes on from JAPMUY010002200.1 coordinate 9,291, forward strand.
TTCGTCCTCGAGTATTTAGAAAAGCGGCACACAAGTTTAATCTATTGTTCTTGTTGTTGTTGTGGGTTTGTATGTGTTCTGTATGCTAGCAGAGGTTCCATTGTACTGTAATTGTTTATAGTATGCCCATATCTATACATGTAAATCCCAGAGAGAGAGACAGAAGTAATGTGCATGTGTGACCTTTAACCCGAACTGTGTCTAAATCCTGGTATTTTATGTGACATTTAACCATCACTGTGTCTACATCCTGGCAGTTTACCTTTAACCCTCACTGTGTCTACATCCTGGTAGTTTACCTTTAACCCTCACTGCGTCTACATCCTGGTATTTTTCCAGCTCTGTGGAGAAACAGAAGGGGCTGCACGGCACTGCTGGGGAGAGGGAACAGCATGTTTAAGGTAGAAACCAAGCAGAGGGCATTCCACTCCAGCGTGTTCCCAATCCACAACAAAGACATGATCACCACCATGGAGAGGTTCACAACCAGCGCTCCTAAAATGGCCGTGATGGTCCAGAAGGCACGGCGCTTTGATTGGTCCACCCTGTCCCTGTCCCCACCCCCGTCCCCCGGCCCTGGACGAATCAGAGCACAGAGGACAGACAGACAGCAGAAGATGATGATAAGGAGGCAAAGGGAGTATACGCTAAAATTCAGAGAATGGGGGAAATATGGCATGTATCTGAAATTTAATCCAACCCACCCAAAACACAGGAACCAAACGCACCCTGCAGCCACATGCCTCTGCCTAGCCCCGCCCCCCCTCAGTCCCAGGTACTTGATTGGATGAACCACGGCCAGGTAGCGCTCCACACACGTGCAGCAGTGGAACAGGGGCCTCCCAAAGTCAATGAGGATGAAGCCCAACTCAGCAACCAACCCCAAGGGAGCGTTGTGAAGGAGCCAGCCAATCAGATTCAGCACCAGAGCCAGGCAGTTCAGCAGTTCCATCAGGATCAAGTGGAGGGTGAAAAGGTCAGAGGTGGTCGCCATGGCGATGCGGCGTGACTGCCGGACAAAGGTCAGGTAGAGGACCCGGAGGAAGAGAGGGAAGAGGAAGAGGAGGGTGACGGCGAAGAGAAGGTGGGTGATGGGTACTTGGTAGGTGAAGTCATCACACTGGGTGAGAAAGGGATGGGGGAGGAGGGGGGAGGAGTTGGAGGGAGGAGGAGAGGATGAGTTGGAAATCCTGTCCATTGTTGGCTATAGTAATGGCGGTGTGTTTGTTTGTTTGTGTTTGTGTGTGTGTGTGTGTGTGTGTGTGTGTTCATTGTATGTGTGTGTATTCAGTATGTGGATTTGTGCGAGTGCGTGTGTGTGTGCGTGTGTTAGAGAGAAAGAAAGAAGGTACACAGAAACATAAAAATTATTAGTCTTAACAATAAAAGATGCAATTGCTACAGACCTTGCAGAACACACGTGGAAACCAATGATATATTATGGTAGCTCATCATGTTAGAATATTACTATCTCAATGTAATTAATAGTTTTATTAATCAGTTAAGCTTTTGCGCAAGTCATACAGTTTTATCCAGAGCTTTTGGTCTGTACACTTCATGCAAAATCTATGTGAAGTGTCCGGGCATATTGAGGACATGACACTATAAGGGGCCGTATCCACTGAACGCGCTAAAATGCGATGCGCTGCGCCTTTGGAAATTTGCGCTTTCAACGCGTTGTCAAACGCGCTTCACCGTCACCGACGCCTTTTTTGTTGCTAAGCAACCGTCATAGCGTCTATGGTTAGTCTCGCAGCATGCTAACTACCAACGTTACAGATTTTTGTCTTTTTCATAACAATTATAGAAACCAAATCCTAGTCATAGTTAGTTTGTAGCCTACTAAATCTCTGGCCGACCTAACGGTTGTACACCAACAACTTAGTCCACTAGACCAGGGTAACAACTTTAGGTCTAATAAAAAAGCAATATTCTTTGAATGTACATAACTTACCGTTTATTTGAACATCACAAATATATAATACAACTGACTCAATTTCAAAGCACCCTTTTAATTTACGAACGTAAACCTTTTGGAAATATGAGATCGCTAAATTAATTATCTTCAATGGCGGCGTTTGTTAATGTATTTTCAATCTTTAGTCCCGCCTGTAATCAATTTTGATTGGCCGGCTGCCAAAAAGTGAAATTGACGAGCGCTGCGCTTTGGCAAAAGTTGAACTATTTTCAACTTAAGCGCTCCGCCAATAAAGGAAAAAAGCAGCTCAAAAAGACGCGAGGCGCGCCGCTTTGAAAAAGCAGCGCCAGTCGCGTCTTCACATTAGTAATGAATGGGAAAGAGGCGCAGGAAGTTAAGGAAACGCGTTCAGTGGACACGGCCCCTAATACATACAAATCAATTCAATCATATTAATTCACACAGTCAACAGAGTAATCAAAGGATTGCAGTCCATACTTGGGTTTGATGGTCTTGTTATTTATCCTGGTGTTCAAGATAGCACTTGCTTAGCTCTTATCTAGGTGATTAGGTGATGGACGCACTTACTTTATCAACCTGACTTGTAGTTTTTACCTTCTCTTTTTATAGGCACTATTTTTTGTAAGTCGCTTTGGATGAAAGCGCCTGCTGAATGAATGTAATGTAGTGTAATCTAATGTAATGATACAACCTTCAGAATCGTCGTCACTTTGGAAGAGGTTCAGCGGTCAACGGACTTTGTCGAGTGAGTGAAAAGAGAGAATGGGGAGAGATTGCGTGGGGGAGATCTGAACAGATGTGGGAGGGTCTTGAAGGTGTGAAGACAGGAGACAAAAAGAGGGGTGATTTAGCAGTGACTTGCTACAAGATAAATTGCGTTTATTTGGACTCTTGTTATTACAATCTGACTGATCAAAAGGCAAAGTAGTTTCAGCTGATCGACCTTACAGGTGTTTGAATTTGCATGCGGACACCCTGATCTGAGCTGGTCTTGAGTATAATTTAGTCACGTTTCACAAGCATTCTGTAGCTGACCTTTCGCTTCCAAATACTTTGTAGATTAAGCGGTGTATTGATGGTTAAAATTTCCACACTATTCCCTTGAGTATTTAAAATAGCTCAAAAAAATAAGTGCCTTTATATGAGGGACCCTTGATGAGTCAGTTTTTAAAAAAAGTGTCACTGCAAAAGATTTGGAATCTGCAACTGACACATCTCAAATAAAAGTCTAGGCAAACTGATCACTGGAACCAGGTGGTTTAATGCCTTTTCTTAGTATTCAATACTGCCATTCCACCTCATTGCACAAACTGAACCAGGCTAACTAAACAGCATACAAGTGACAAGCCAATGACGGGAAATGCAGAAGTTACGTAAAAAAACTTTATTAATTTAAATATAACCACCATGAGTGCATGGGAAGCGCTTCAGTTTCTGACCCAACCAAACATTTGATTAAACAGACTTGGTACAAACTGGTTGAGAGCATCTGCATCCTTTGGACCTGTTGCCCCAATCGGAGATTTGTTGCCGCCGGCCAGGGTGCCGTTGCCCGGGGTAACGTCATCAGCGGCCAGGGTGTCGTTGCCCGTGGTCCCCCCGTTGCTGTCAGCAGGGAACAGGCAGTCAAAGCCTGAAACACAGTCACCTGGGGTCACGTTGTCTATGCCGGTGGGCAGAAACGCTTCTCCCGCGTCCACGTGACAGTCGTTGCCAGGGAGCGAGCAGTCTTGGCCGGGGACAAAACAGGTATCGCTCGTGTACACGTTGCCGTCCGTAAGCACGCAGTTGCATTCTTCCAGCAGGCATACGTCCGGGGTGAAGCTGTCGAAGCCCAGGGTCACGGCGTCGTCCAGCGTGCCGTTGCCGTCCGCCAGGGTGCCGTTCGCCAGGGTGCCGTAGCCGTCTGCCAGCGTGCCGTTGAGAGACAGGGTGCTGTTATGGTCAGCTTGAGCGTGGTGACTTCCAGGCTTAAGAGACGGGAACTCCAGATTCACTTCCTTGGACTCTAAAAACACAATAAAAATACTTCGATGACAATGATGCTGCTCATGGCCTTTAATACCCACTTCACCTTTAAAATGGCTCTAAAAACTCTGAATTAACCACCACTATTTCCTAGATGAGCAATTAATTGATTTTTTGACAATGAACTAACCTCTTTGTTTCCTGAGAAAAGAGACTGCATCTTGTCTACCAGAGCCTCCAACTGGAGAGCATAAACCTGGAAATATAGGTTGGGTGAAAAACAATGCAGTTTAGTCATAACTAGTTTTCCAATATGCCATATTCCAAGATGTGCTCAAAACACTACACACCTTGAATCAATGGAGGAATAACAGTTAAAAGAAAAGAACAAACCTTTAGCAATACAAACAGCCAGCAGATACATTGTGACTGTGCTGAAAGATGGCATTGTGTGGCTTCAGGCAGCAGGACATTGTTTTTCTCCAGCAGAAGAAGGGCTTTTAAACAAACCAGCAGCGACGACACTGCATCCTCAGCTGGTGCCAATTGTGTTCTAACGATCACAGTAGACCAGCCATCTTATTAGCGTGAGGGTGAGAGGCAGTTGGTGTGTTCACCCAAAATGTTTGCAATCTTTTACTTTATATAAAATGGTTATGGTGTTATGCGAAATGATAACAGTGACAGTGGATTATTAAACTAAATTAACTGCTCAATAGACAAGTCAACCACAAAGAATTTTTTTTTATTAAAATGTAATTGTTATAATAATTTAGCCTGTTGCAGGAATCATGACTCGTGGAATTGTAATGTGTGTAATGTAATATGTATGTATGTGCAATGTATGTAATATACTGTGAATTGAATTGACTGTTAGTTCACTTACTATAAACTCTTTGACTGATTATAGTCCCTTTAAGTTTCTCCTGGTGTCCAAGTATCCGTGTGCAGAACATATAATAATTGTAAACAATCATTTGAATACGTTTTTGCTACTGTTTTTTATTTTATTAGATTACATAAAATAAAGAACAGCAAGCCCATGTTTACATAGGAGGTGTGAAAACATTGCAGTATAAATCCAGAGTGGCTAGAAACACATTTTATTCAACAGACACTCTAGAAGAATAAAAACAAAGTTGTCTTGTGAAATTTGAGTATGGAAATAAGTTCCTGCATGACATACTACATCTTGGTAGTTTACCAACTACTTGCCACAAAGTTCACCACCAGTGATCCCAAAATGGCCGTGATGGTCCAGAAGGTGCGATGCTTCGATTGGTCCACCCTCCCCTTTTCCCCGTCCCTGTCCCCCGGCCCTGGACGAACCAGAGCGCGGAGAACGGCCTGCACCAAAAATCTATGAACCAAGAATCTAAGAACTCAAAAATGACTTTGGTTACATCCGCAAAATAAACGCTATAGCTCTAAGTAAACAAAACAATAAGCATATACTTAAACTCACCTGGCATACAGGCAACAGTTATTATTATCGTTATCTTGAAAACAAACGAATGGGTATGAACCTTGTGATGCTTTCTGCTCTATTGAAAAAGTTTGAATGTTAACAAAGAGATCGAGAGATTAAGAAACAGGTGTGCCTGATTTTAATAATGAGGTTTTTTTAGTCAGAGAAAGAAAAACGAACTAGAAACATACACACAATAACCCACACAGATAGACACGCACGCGCGCACGCGCGCGCGCACACACACACACACACACACACACACACACACGCACACACAATAACATAATCAAAGAAAAATCATTTTGACATGAATGAAAGGATCTTTGTAATAACAATGATATGAGACTTATAGTTCAATAACTATATGCAATTTATCGTTTAATAATTGACAATCAAAACAATACAGCTTTGTCCAGATTTGAAACACACAGAATAACAGGTAGCTTTCTTTGTGATCTACTTTTAATCCATCCGGCCATGCCGACTGCATTGCCCACGTTCACGACACACTTAATGTTTTAAATTAAAATAAAAAAACTAAAAATAAACAAATGGAAAAAAGATTCATATGTTGATTTCTTAAAAATGAATATAGATGGTTTCCATTTTCCTCTCCTCCCCACAGCCCCTCTCCTCTTCTCCTCTCCTCTCCTCTCCTCTCCTCACCCTTCCCCTCCTCCCCTCCTCTACCCTCCTCTCCTCACCTCTCCTCTCCTCTCCCCTCCCCTCCTCCCCTCCTCCCCTCCCCTCCTCTCCTCTCCTTTCCTCTCCTCTCCTCTCCTCACACCCACCTCTCCTCCCCTCCTTTCCTCACCCTCTCCTCCTGCTCCTCCACCTTAACTTCCCGTTCATATGGAGGTAGATCAGAGGCTGTATGAAGCTGCTGGTCATACCAAAGCCCACCACCACAGGAAGGATGTCACAGTAGTAGAGCTGGTCACTGGAGAGGATGTAAATGGGGAAGGAGAGGAGGGTCGGGGTGTAGGAGACAGACAGCATCACCTGGATGACGGCCACCGTCATAAACGCCCTCCTCTTCAAACCATTCATCTCCCTGGCTTTCCTCAACTCCTCCTCCGGTCTGCCTCTCCATCCCTCCTCCTTTCCTCTCCTCCCTCCCTCCTCTCGTCTCCTACTCCCTCCATCCTCTTTTTCCCTCCTCCCTATATTCTCTTGTCCTGTCGTTCCTCCATCCTCTCGTCCTCTCCTCCCTTCATCCTCCCCTCCTCTGATCCCCTCATGGTCATTCCCATTCCTCTCTCCTTCCTCTTCTTTTTTTTTGTTCCCTGGGATTGTTCCCTCTTTCTCTCCTTCTTTCCCGACTCTCTCGGTTTTCATCCCCCTCTTTTCTCCTTTTCTATCCTTCATCTGGTTCTCCCTCTCTTTCCCCAGCCCCGTCTTCACCTCCTTCCCTTCTCCCACCCCTTCCTCCTGCTCCTCACCCTGTCCTTCTCTCCTCTCTCCTCCCCTTCTCCTCTCCTTCTCTCCATCTCCAGGCGTGGGTCTCCTCAGTGCTCTCAGTATGGACAGGCTGCAGTAGCTGTCTATAGCCATGGGGAGGAAGATGGCTACAAGCAGCAAGTGCGTTAACCACAAGTAGGGCGCAGCAAGCTCCCAGAGTCAGCAGCCAGATCATGAGCAGACCACTCACTTTATACCTGGTGGCTTTGTACCTGAGAGACAGAGGAGGGGGACAGGGGGAGAGGAGAGGGGGGACGGGACGGGGGGGCGACGGGGGGACGGGGGATGAGATATGGGAACGGGAGAGATATGAGAGGAGAGTGAGAGGTAGGAGAGGCGTGTGTCTTCCTGTGTGTATCTGTGAGAGTATGTGTTGACTAAAGGCGCAGCACAGCCAGGTATCTCTCTCCAAATACACCGCGCAGAGCATCAGAGGAGGACGTGTGTGTGTGTGTGTGTGTGTGTGTGTGTGTGTGTGTGTGTGTGTTACCTGATGAGGTAACTGGATGCAACACAGCCAGGTATCTCTCCAAACACACTGCGCAGAGCATCAGAGGTCTTCCAGCAAACAGCAGACCGCTTACAAAAGCCACCATTCCATAAACCTACTGGACAAAGACATGTCGTCAGGGTTACCTGCCGGACAAACACATGTTGTCATGGTTACCTGCCGGACAAACACATGTTGTCGTGGTTACCTGCTGGACAAAGACATGTTGTCGTGGTTACCACCTGCTGGACAAAGACATGTCGTCAGGGTTACCTGCCGGACAAACACATGTTGTCGTGGTTACCTGCGGACAAAGACATGTCGTCGTGGTTACCTGCCGGACAAAGACATGTTGTCGTGGTTATCTGCCGGACAAAGACATGTTGTCGTGGTTACCTGCCGGACCAAGACATGTTGTTGTGGTTACCTGCAGGACAAAGACATGTTGTTGTGGTTACCTGCGGGACAAAAGTATGGTGTTATGGTTACCTGCAGGACAACTACATGTTGTCGTGGGAAAGCCTTGCAGGACAAAGACATATTGTCACAAGTGGTTACCTGCGGGACAAAGACATGTTGTCGTGGTTGCCTGCAGGACAAAGAGATGTTGTCGTGGTTACAGGACGGCAAATATATGTTGTGGATACAGATGTTACCAAGCTACAAGTTCCTCCTTGCCCAGCAATGCAACACATTGAAGATCAAAGAGGACACACACACGCACACACACCTACACACACACACACACACACACACACACACACACACACACACAAACACACACACACAAACACACACATACATACATACACTCACACACACACACACACACACACACTCACACACACACACATACACATACACAGACACACACACACACACACACACAGACACACAGACACACACACACACACACACACACACACACCCACCTACCGGGTAGTTTTTCCAGAGATAGTGGTTGATTGGGAAAAAGATGCTGACCACAGACATAGACATGAGTTCCACACAGGCCAAGTTGATTGACAGGAGTTCAGAGGCAGGGATGGAGTTACCATGGGAACGTCTGTACCTGAAACAGAAAAGCCACGCCTCATTGAGAGGAAGGAAGTGTGTGTGTGTGTGTGTGTGTGTGTGTGTGTGTGTGTGTGAATTGCTTCGCTTAGCTGCAGAAAGGATGGAAAACAAAATAAAATGTAAACCATGCTATTGATAACATGTCAAATGAATCCATTGTCTGACCTATGGATATGGCCTAACCACCACCACCATCAGACATTTTGAATATGGTCTATCCACCATTTTGTGGCATAACCACGATCACAGTCAGTCATTTTGATCCAGAATGGCCCAGCATATCGTAAGGTATCCTTTACAAATCAATTATGTACACGTATGTAACCCCCTCACCCCTTCCTCCCCCTCCCACAGTCTTCCTCACCTGCTGAGGATGAGTCCCAGCATCCAGCAGTTTGACGGGAAACCCAGTAAGAGATCCAGAAGCAGAGCCACTGTCATGAACTGGACTGCTTTGTGTCTCCCCTCACACTGGGTCCACCAGAAATGGGCCGCAGCACCGTAGAACGGATAGGAACCAGAGGAGGAGTCCAGAACGGAGGGATGGAGGGAGGAGGAGGGAGGAGGTGTTGGAGGAGGAGGAGTCAGAAACAGAGGGATGGAAGGAGGAGTTTAAGATGAAATGGTGGAGGAAGAGATTGAAAAGAGGGAAATACGATGAAGAATACGCGTCTGTTGTCATGATTTGGGAAAAGGGACAAACAGTGAAACAGGTGAACTGAGTTTGGGTGATGGAGGGATGAATGGAGGGGTGAAAGGAGAGAGGGATGAATGGAGGGGGGGAAAGAGGGGGATGAATGGAGGGTGACAGAGAGAGGGATGAATGGAGGGATGAAAGAGAGAGGGGGTGTATGGAGGGATGAAAGAGAGAGGGATGAATGGAGGGGTGAAAGATGGAGAGGAGATGAATGAGGGTTGAAAGATGGAGGGATGAATGAAGGGGTGAAAGAGAGAGGGATGAATGAAGGGATGAAAGAGAGGGATGAATGGAAGGATGAAGAGAGAGGGATGAATGGGGGGGGTGAAAAATGGAGGGATGAATGGAGGGATGAAAGATGGAGGGATGAAAGGAGGGGGGGGTGAAAGATGGAGGGGTGAAAGAGAGAGGGATGAATGGAGGGGTGAAAGATGGAAAGGATGAATGGAGGGGTGAAAGTTGGTGGGATGAATGGAGGGATGACTGGAGGGGTGAAAGAGAGAGGGATGAATGGAGGGGTGAAAGATGGAGGGATGAATGGAGGGGTGAAAGATGGAGGGATGAATGGAGGGGTGAAAGATGGAGTGATGAATGGAGGGTGAAAGAGGATTAGAGTAGGAGTTTATGTTTGTTTAAGAAACCCTGAAGATCGGACAAGAGTGTAAGGAACAATATCTAGTCATTGCTGAGTCAGTTAATTTACATATAAAAACAATAGAAAAATTTGTAGCATCATTTCACAGCGGTTATGTTCTGGTCCATATCATAGAGGAGTTGTGATATTACCATTTGTGTTAAGATAAAAAAAATATCATAACCCAAAACAACATTTACATGAATTGTACATCAACTCTAAAGTACAACGAGCAGACCTGAGTGTGAAGATTGTGTGAATAGTTTAAGATTACTCACTCATAATGTTGAGTGTGAAGATTGTAAAATAATAACTGAAGAATATGAATATATTAAGATAACTCACTCATAATGTTGAGTGTGAAGACTGTAAAATAATAACTGAAGAATGTGAATATATTAAGATTACTCACTCATTACTGTTGAGGTAGTTAATTCTACAATGTGAAAACTGCAGCAGTTAGTGTGACGATGATGTGAATAGTTTCATATAACTCACTCTTCAATGTCCTGCAACAGACAACTCACATTCAGTCTACACTAAGTCTACAAAGGAAAGGCCATTCGAGGAACATATCCGTCAATCAGGATTAACTTGGATCTGTCTGACTGTTTGAGAGAGAAGACAGAGAGAGAGAGAGAGAAAGAGAGAATTTCACAGGTGCTAGTATGAATTTGCTTACTTTACCTGAAGTGACATCAAGGATAAAATCCCTACTTTGAATAACATCAATAATTTATATTTTTTTATTACTATAAATCACACCATTTGACAAATCGGCAGCTGATCTGTTTTGCGTACATAATATTTTTAAGTTGATTTATTTTTTAAGTAACTTACTGTAGGCAAACTTTTAGCACGCAGGTTACTTACAAAGGGACAATCTGAACTGTAAGAAAGTGTAGGAATAACATTTGTTGAAAAGAAGCAGGCCCATGAGGCCACACACTGTTGTTGTTGAGGAAATTAATTAAAAACCCCAGAAAATACATTCATAATGGAGTGAAACTCCAAGCTCCATGAAGGAACACCTGTTTTTGTTTTTTGAGAAATAAGAGAGAGAGAGAGAGAGAGAGAGGGAGGGAGAGAGAGAGAGAGAGAGACAGACTCACCTGTAATAAATCCAAATGTGTTTCTCATTCAAATATCCCACCCTGGATGCTATCATTTACTGTGTCACCTAATAGACTCTTCATTTATGTGGAAGTGGTCCAGACAGCTGTCTAATGAGAAGGGGTTAGGGTTTAGGGGTTAGGGGTTGT
>JAPMUY010002201.1:0-20644 GCA_026901105.3 Galaxias olidus
AGCATTATGATGGAGAACAGTACATTTAAACATTCTCTCAGGAAGGTAAGTGACTGTTGAATTTAATACTACCAGATTCCCCTTGACCAGATGAAAAGAATGAGTAGTCAATGAACCCAATTGGACTTATAGATTGTGCAGGGCAAGCAAAAAATCAGGAAGCGAATAGAGAAACAAATCGCGAGTAATTGCTAATTTTCAAGAGGGATAGTACATTTAAACAGGTCGTGCAGGGCAAGCAAAATTTCGGGATGTAAAGAGTGAAAAATAGTGTGACATAGCAAATTATGATGGCGGACAGTACATTTATACGTGCCCCTTCTCTCAGGAAGGTCAGTGTTACACACTGGAAGTATAGACAGGACTCCACGTGTGGTTTATGGGTTTTAATGTCTGTAAAACATTGAACATTGCAGTACATCAATACTTGAAACCGTCATCTGCATGGCATTCACGTTAACTGAACTCGGGCATTGCTTGCCCCTGTGCAGATGCGCTCAAATGTAGGTATCTCCCTCTTGTGGTGTAAATCGGTATTACATTTAATTTGTACTGAAACTCTAAATGTGGTACAAAGTATTTATCCTTTTTAAAACAATAGAATGAAATGAAAGAGTGACACAATAAATGAAATTATGCATATTACAAATGAAATGTGGAGGGTGGCCTCTTGTAGCAGACTAAACATTTGTACTATTTATGAACATTACTTGCGATTCTCACATCAGGGAATATGGAATTTAACGCTGCCAGAATCCCCTTGACAAGATGAAAAGAATGAATGGTCAATGAACCCAATTGGACCTTTAGCTCGTGCAGGGCAAGCAAAAATTCGGGCTGTAAAGGGGAATCTGGTAGTTTTAAATTCCACAGTCCCTGACCTTCCTGAGAGAAGGGGCTCATGTTTAAATGTACTGTCCTCCATCATGTTTCTCTTTTTCTCGCTCTTATTCTTCTCTCTTTACATCCCGAATTTTTGCTTGCCCTGCACGACCTATAAGTCCAATTGGGTTCATTGACCACTCATTCGTGTCATCTGTTCAAGGGGAATCTGGTAGTATAAAATTTGAAGGTCCCTGACCTCACTGAGAGAAGGGGCACATGTTTAAATGTACTGTCCTCCATCATAATGCTCAATTTCTCGCACTATTTTTCTCTCTTTACATCCCGATTTGTTTCTTGCCCTGCACGAATTAAAGTCCAATTGGGTTGATTGACCACTCATTCTTTTCATCTGGTCAAGGGGAATCTGGTTGTATTAAATTCCACAGTCCCTGACCTTCCTGAGAGACGGGGCGCATGTTTAAAAGTACTCTCGTCCATCATAATTCGCTTTTTCTCGCACTATTTTTCTCTCTTTACATCCCGAATTTGTGCTTGCCCTGCACAAACTATGAATCTAGTTGGGGTAATTGACCACTCATTTGTTTCATCTGGTCAGGGGAATCTGGTAGTATTAAATTCGAAGGTCCATGAGCTTCATGAGGGAACGGGGCACATGTTTAAATGTACTTTCCCTCTTGATAATGAGCTATTTCTCGCACTTTGTTTCTCTGTTTACGTCCCGGATTTCTGCTTGCCCTGCACAATCTGTAAGTCCAATTGTGTTCAGTCACTACTCATTCTTTTCATCTGGTCAAGGGGAATCGGGTAGTATTAAATTCAACAGTGCTATACCTTCCTAAGAGAAGGTAGTTTGAGAGAAGAAAGTAGTCTGAGAGAAGAATAGTCTGAGAGAAGAATGTTTAAATGTACTGTTCTCCATCACAAAGCTCTTTTTATCGCACTTTCTATCTCTCTTTAAACTCCCAAATTATTGCCCGAACTATAAGTCCAATTGGGTTCATTGACCATTCATTCGTTTCATCTGGTCAAGGGGAATCTGGTAGTATTCAATTCGAAGGTCCATGAGCTTCCTGAGGGAACGGAGCGCATGTTTAAATGTACTATCCCTCTTGAAAATGAGCTATTTCTCGCACTTTGTTTCTCTCTTTACTTATTTTTTGTTTGCGCCTCACCCTGACCTTCCTGAGAGAAGGGGCTCATGTTTAAATGTACTGCGCCTCACATTTTTCAGTGTGATCTTCAGAGCTCCCTTTCTGGCGCTGCTCCTCTGCTCCTCTTCCTCCCTCTGACTCTCTTAGCACTCTGGGTAATCTGAACTCAGAATCTTCTGGAACTTCTTCAGCTAATTTTTCACATAAGTCACCACAGTCTCCTCAAGAACCTGAAACAGACAACAATCAAGTATGTAAGACTCCTCTTAATAATTAGAAGGGACCAAAAGCAAATGTCAAGAATGAACATACAAAGCAGTCCCTTAAAATTAAATATGGATCAGTCAGACATTATTTAAACGTGGATCAGTACTCTGTCACTGTGGATCTGAAATTAAACAACAATTTGGAGGTGACGAAACCCACTTTTAGTGTGGGGTCTTTAAATCCATTTTGGGGTGAACCTTGTGGGTTTAGTTACTACCCAGCCCACCGATGGGTCTGTTGTTACACTGCTGTCTAAATCTGGTGTCATGGTGCTGCTAGTTTCCTTCAATTGGTCCTGAAGTAGCATTCATCACTGACTGACCAACACATTTCGACTGTCTACAAAGAATATTGTAATCTATGGTTTGTGGTGCCCCAGCCTATGGCAGGTTCCACACTGAAGAGGTACAAGGGGAGAGCCGGCCATTTAATGAAAGGCTGAGGCTGGGAGAGCTGATTGAAGGCCACTACACTCCCCCCACCTGAAATCAATTAGAGTCACCCTATTTAAGCCTTAGGCGTTGGCTGCCACGGAGAGAACTCTAGAGGCAGAGGACACTGTTAGGAGCAGCAGAAAGAGAGAATCTTACAGCAAGGAACCAAGGACCAAGGACCAAGGACCCAGGAGAGTGGAGCCCCAGGGTCAAGACTGGGAAAGGAACTGGGACAGTTGGCACCTCACCCTCTTGACCAAATTAACCCCTGACACACCCCTCCGCCTCTCTTTCCCCCAGGAGGAGCTCGGCTGCTCACCACCAAGTTGAGGACCCGGTCTGGGAAGGAATTTGTTTCATTATAACTCCCCCTCTCTTTTCCCCACCATTTTCTATCAGTGAAAGAAGTGTTCACCTTCACCCTGCTCTCCTGGTATTCCTCAGTTCAAACCCCAAAAACCTCCCCTGCACAGCAAGGCTGGGCCCGCGTTGAAAATTAAAAATCCACCTTTAAAACAGTTTTCTATGATATTCTTTCTAAAAGATGTTCATAGTGATCTTAAGGAACTGATAAATATCTAAAACAAGCATGATTTTAGAAAGAAAAAATTACAATTTCAATTTGAGATAATTTGTTCAAATGGGTGCTCTTCCCACTCTGTTCACATGGTGGAAATAGACATCCCATAACAGGCAATGTCAAATTAACTGTGAATAAACTATCTATCTGACTATTGATGTATTGTAGTTTAAACAGTGCTGATGTAGTGAGTCTCACCGTGAATATGGAGGTCAGGTCTGTTTGATGACCCCGGACAGACTGACCTCTGGGAACCTCTGGTCTCTCCTGTTGGTCTCTGTGGACAAAACCTACAAAAGATAATGGTAAAAACTACAAGTCAGGTAGAGAACATAAGTGCATCCCTGACTTAATCATCTAGATAAGAGCTAAGCAAGTGCTACATTAGACATCAGGATAATTAACAAAACCTTCACAAACCAAATACAAGTGCAAGTGCAGTTTTTAAGTGCAACCAATTACATGGTAAATCAAGTAGAAGTACTTGGTAGACGCAATGTCACATTCAAGAGCCGAAGTGCAGTCGAAACAAGTGAGTCTTCAAGTTTCGGCGGAAAGTGAACAAAGATGTTGCAGTCCTAATTTCCGTGGGGAGGTCATTCCATCACTGAGGGACAAGGACAGAGAAAAGTGTGAACGAGGTGCCAGGCTGTCCCTTCCACAGAGTGGGGGGCAACAAGGCGACATCCAGTGGCAGAGCACAGTGGTCGGGACGGGGTGTAGGGTCTGAGCATCGACTGTAGGCACGGGGGTGCAGATCCGATCCTCACCCGATAGGCTAGGACAAGTGACTTGAATTTGATGCGTGCTGCTACCGGTAGCCAGTGCAGTGTGTGAAGTAGAGGAGTAGTGTGAGTGAACTTCGGGAGGTTGAAGACCAGACGAGCGGCTGCGTTCTGGATGAGCTGAAGGGGTTTGATGGTGCTAGCAGTCACCCCAGCCAAGAGGGAGTTGCAGTAGTCCAGGCGAGAGATGACGAGGGCCTGGACTATGACCTGCGCAGCCTCTCTTGTAAGGAAGGGCCATATCCTTCTGATGTTGTAGAGAAGGAATCTGCAGGAACGCGTTACTGCCGTAATGTTAGCTGAGAAGGACAGCCGGTCGTCCAGGGTAACCCCCAGGTTCTTTGCTGTACTAGAAGAGGAGACCACAGTGTTATCGACGGTGATGGTTAGGTCTTGGAACGGGCTGGACTTCCCAGGGATGAAAATAACTTCTGTTTTGTCAGGGTTGAGCTTCAAGTGGTGAGCTGCCATCCATGCTGAGATGTCAGCCAGGCATGCCGATATGCGTTGCACCACCTGTGTGTCAGAGGGAGGGAAGGAGAACATTAGTTGAGTGTCATCCGCATAGCAGAGATAGGACAGGCCATGCGAATGTATGACTGAGCCCAGTGACTTTGTGTAAAGAGATAAAAGGAGAGGGCCAAGTACTGAGCCCTGAGGGACCCCGGTCGAAATGCTGCACGGTTTTGAGACCAACCCTCTCCAGGCTACCTGGTACGATCGGCCCGTCAGGTAAGATGCAAGCATTGAGAGCGCAGACCCCGAAATGCCCAGGTCTTCAAGGGTACGGAGGAGAGTCTGGTGGTTCACAGTATCAAAAGCAGCAGAGAGGTCCAGGAGAAAGAGAACAGAGGAAAGGGAGTCTGCTCGCGCTGTGTGGAGGGCCCCCGTGACTGAGAGAAGGGCCGTCTCCGTCGAGTGGCCCTCCTTGAATCCTGACTGGTGGGGATCTAGGAGATTGTTCTGCTTGAGATAGGAAGAAAGTTGGTTTAATATTGCTCGTTCAAGGGTTTTGGACAAGTAGGGGAGAAGAGAAACAGGCCTGTAGTTGTTAACATCAGATGGGTTAAGAGAGGGTTTCTTGAGAAGTGGTGTTACTCTGGCCATTTTGAAAATAGCTGGGAAATACCCATTCACCAGGCATGTGTTGAGGAGGTAGGTCAGGAAAGGGAGGAGGTCCTCAGAGATAGATTGTAGAATATTAGTAGGGATGGGGTCAAGTGGACAGGTGGTGGGTCGTTAAGATGTTAGTAGGAGCAAAGATTCGTCAGGGGTGAGGGGCATGAAGGAAGAAAGGTAAGTTGCAGGTTTGGGGTGAGCAGTCAAGGTGGGAGAAGGGGGGAAGGAAGAGCGTATGTCGTCGACTTTTTTCTCAAAGAAAGAAACAAAGTCTTCTGGCAGGAGGGAGGAGGGTGGGGTAGGGGTAGGTGGGTTCAGATGTGAGGAGAAGGTGGCAAACAGTCTTCTAGGGTTAGAGGCATACTCAGAGAATGAGGAGAGATTGAAAGATCAAAGTGCTGATGGTTAGAAAGAGCTCTCTAGTGCGCACCACTTCAGACAGAAGCATGTAGTTCGAGCCGGCCTGTGTGAGGAGAGAGTTGTCAGGGTGGAGAGGAGAGTCTCTACGGCTGTGTCGGGGGAGACTGGGTGAAGGAGTCTACCGAAGGGAAGAAGGATGAGAGACAAAGTCAGAGAGCTGATGTTCCTGCGAGAAGTGACTGTGTGAGTAAGGGTTGTGGTGTTTGGTTTAGGGGACAAGTGAAGAGAATAAGAGACAAAGTAAGTCAGATACGTGCAAAGGGTAACTGTGAGATCGGTAGGAGAGCAAGACCTGGTTAGTAAGAGATCAAGCAGATTTCCAGCTTTGTGAGTTGGAGGAGATGGGGAGAGTGTTAAGGAAAACGAAGTAAGAAGCGAGAGAAAGCCAGAGGATGCAAAATTGTCTGTGGGGATGTTGAAGTCACCAAGGAGAAACAGTGACTGCCGTCTACGGGGAAGTGGGACAGGAGAGAGTCCAGTTCTTCCAGAAAGACGCCCAGTGAGCTAGGTGGGCGATAGAGAACAACAATATGAATGTGAACAGGATATGTGACAGTGACAGCATGGAATTCAAATGTGGTGGCAGAGAATTGTGGCAGTGAAAAGAGTGAGAACCGCCATTTCTGAGAGATGAGGAGGCCGGTCCCTCCACCACGTCCCGAGGTTCGGGGAGAGTGGGAGAAGGAGTAGGCTGCAGAGAGGGCTGCCGGGGTAGCAGTGTCCTGAGGGGTGATCCAGGTCTCTGTGAGTGCAAGGAAGTGCAGAGAGAGCGTGGTGGCACGGGCTGAGATGAAGTCGGCTTTCTGCACCGCCGACTGGCAGTTCCAGAGCCCCCCTCTGACAATGTGCTCATTCACAGGGGAGAGACGAGGGTGGAGCAGGCTAGAATGGTCTTGGCCCCTGGGTGGCGTCCACCATCTCCTCCGCGCCTCAAGGGGAGAGGAGATGACAGAGATAGGGGAGATGGGATTGGGACACATGGTAAGTAGGAGTAAGTAAGCAGACAATGCAACAAGCAAAAATTGTCGGATGACAGAGGTAAATAAAATCAATATACTAATAAGAATACTTATACTAATTATAGTATGACACCTGAAATACTTAGCTGAACTGGACGGGCCAGGCGACCCCCTGCAAACGAAGACTCCCCTCCGTCCTGTTGTTTTATCTTGTGTTCTACCACTGTATAAAAGGAGGGCACACCCCTCACAATGTGTGGCATTCGGTATACTGGGACGGTGTGTGTGTGTGAGACTGCAGACTGGTATAGGCGGGTGTCACCCTTTGATATCTTTGTATTTAATCACCTTTTGATATCATCGTATTTTGTCATCATTGGATATCATTATATTCTTGATCATTGAATTGATTACTTTATTATTCTGTATTGATTAAAGCTTGCTATTGCTTATACTCTGGTCCTGTCGTCTCTCAGAACTGCGGAAGTGATTTCTTGATTCTACAGTTCTGACAGTAATCAGGCCTGGGTGTGGCTAGTGAAATTGAACTCAGCTTTCCAAAAAATATGGTTAATCACAGTTAATTCATGATTTAACAAGGGGGGGTCAATTACTTTTTCACATAGGGCCAGGTTGGTTTGGATAGCTTTTTTCCCTTAATAAATAAAATCATCATTTAAAAACAGCTTTTTGTATTGATTCAGGTTATCTTTGTCTGATATAAAAATTTGTTTGATGATCTGAAACATATAAGTGTGACAAATGTGCAAAAACTGAAGAAATCTGTAAGGGGGCAAATACTTTTGCACAGCACTGTAGTGATGGAAGTAATACTTTTAATAGAATGTATCAAGGGTTTCCTACCAGTATCATTTAATGCAGACACAGCATCAATGCAATATTTCACTCCATGTCTATGTTCAGAGCTCCGGATCACTGTGGCTGGATCCGAATTGTCCAACAAAGTACGTCCTAATGACTTTCACTATGTACTTTCCCTGAACCCCGAGGGAAAACATCATGTGGTTAAGGAAAGATATGAAGGAGAATTCATAAGGACTTAGGAAACGACAATGGCGTTGCTAAAGGAATCCGACTGCACTCACACTAGGCTACGTAATCATGCGGCAGTGGGTTTCGCGGGTTGTTCCTGTAGAAACTACAATGTCCCGTAGATTATTGTAGCCTACAAAAAGCGCATCTTAAATACTTCGCCCGTGCATTGTCACCATGTTGTTTCATAGCCTATATAAACGTGCGGGCAAGCCAGATAATTATACTAGCCTACTTTATTACCAAGGTTGTAATTTAAATGAAAAAAGGGAATATAGGCTACCTGTGTCAAAAGTGAAACGAAATGTCACATTGAGAATGGTTGCTCACGTCCTCATCCCCCTGTCAACTCATATTTATCCCCATGCATGAATCCCCATGAATGAGATTGTATAAAGCCTAATTGTTATATGCATGCAAGTTATGCATTTATGTTAATTATAATATGCAACTATCATAGCAGATTTGTATGCGTAAGTTTCTAACATGTTGGCCTTTGAAAACGTATCAGCATATTAGCAATTTAGGGCATAACATGAGATGGAAAATGCTTAATTAACAACTAGGCTATATGATCTGCATCCCTTGTGTCATGTCGATCGATCGAAGGCTGAATGGTGTATTGCTTTAAATACTGCTGCCACAAGGAATTGTGGGCCGGCATATGCTTCTTTTCTTTGATAAAGGATGGGCCAGTGTATGCTATGCTAATGTACACAAGTTAGAAAGCATTGAAGCACCTTTTCTTAGCAGTTAGAGAATTCAAACAGTACTTATCATGGCTGCCACTTAGATACTTCCGGGTCATTTCACTCAGTTAGGAACCTTCCTAAGCAAAGTAAAGAATTTGATGATAGCCCATGACTAAAACCTGGTTTATACTTCTGTGTGAGCGAGTTACCCAACCTAAACGTTAATTTAGTGACAACGTTCGCACAGTAGTTAGTAAGGTGGCCCTGAGAAGCCAAACGCACTGCAACTTTAGAAAACCCATGCAAATAGACAAAACACAAGCAAATTAAGAAAACGTCTACATCAATTTGACAGCGCGTGCAGCATTTAGAAAACGCGCAGCAAATTCAGACAACACAACACATTACAAAAACTCGCTAGAGGTACAGAAAACACATCACATTACAGAAACGTGCTGCAAATCCAGAAAACGCAACACATTACAGAAATGTGCTGCAAATCCAGAAAACACAACAGAGGTCCTTTGTTCTTGTGTTACCCATGTCACTTTTAGATGTCCTCTGGAAACATGTCCCTTGTGTTGTCTGTATTTGCAGCGCATTTCTGTAATGTGTTCTCTGAATTTGCATCGCGTTTTCTAAATGCTGAACATGTGTTGTCAAATTGATGTTGTTGATGTTCTTAATTTTGCTTGTGTTTTGTCTATTTGCATGTGTTGTCTTAAGTTGCAGTGTGTTTGGCCTCTCAGGTAGGGCTGAACGCTTAATTGATTTCAAATCGTGATTTGAGAAAATGCAATTAGCAAATCGTAAAGCTGCGATTTAAGTTAGCTGTCTAATCAGGGTTTGAACTGTCAATGTTTATACAAACGCATGCCATCCTCATGTGACAGTCATGCTCACCAATCAGATGTGCCGTGCTGTTCAGGTACAAGTCATGCTCACCAATCAGAAGTGGCCTAATGCGACTACATATACACCCACCAACAATAAGGACGCGAAACCCAAGGAAAAAAGTGTTGTCTTTTGGCACATTTTGCGATTTTGCATAGCCTTCTACTGTCTATTTCTAAAAGGCAAATAGCAACAAATCTAGCTACCTATTCAGACCATCAAGGAAAACTTGAGAAATCTTTACAAATCTATTAAACTGTCATTTATTCCCATGCATTCTGCTCAGAGTAATCGTAGGTTAGAGCGGGCAGCTCTGTCTCCTTCGCTCCCTCTCTTACACCGTGCGGAGGCAGCCAGTGTTTCAGGCAGGCGATTTGTTTACAGACAGGTCCTATTTTCTAGGTTTGTTTTATTACTTTTATTTAACTTACTTTACAGTGACAGCTTTTGAGAATTATTCTGTTTGATTGTTCTACGTTCTATGCCTATATATAATCTCTCTCGCAATCACAAAATCAGTGAGAAAAATCGCTATTATATATTTTCCACAAATCCTTCAGCCCTACTCTCAGGACCACCATAAATTTGCCTGCATACTTAAATTTAAGTTTAACAGGCCCACTATGTGGCAGTGTCGCATTTAGTGATCCAGAATGTACAGAAAATCGATTCGATAAGCCTTCGACCCCAGAATCTAATAGAGGCCTTTTGTATGTGTCCAAAGGATTGGTGTGATGGAGTTGATTTAGGATGATACGGAATCAATACCAATAACTATATCAAGTATATGGAATTTATTTATAGGCCTGTTTATATTTGACTGACGGCGTTGCTCAAGGTCATGTCCCCAAGGGGATTTGTTAAAAACTAATCCAAGTTGGAGCGTTTTATATTAACGTATTATCAATACATTTATTCTGATGGCACATTGTAAGGTCTATGGGAGAACATAAAAAATCACTATTCAGATCAGTACTCTTCAAGTGTCAATTACATTCAGTTTGTCTGCAACCGGGTTCGATGTCCCACAAAACACTTGACAAATTTCTTTATGGCACAAGGAGATGCCCATACTTTGGAGCATAGTTGATCGTGCTAGCGATATGCATTGACCGTGCGCTTCCTGCACATCGTCTTTGCAACGTTTAGGGAAAATAATTACACCTAGTGGTCTCCAGAATCACCTCCTCCATGTTGCTGCCCTCTTTGCAAGCTAACTGAATTAGCAAGAGCTCTATAAATATTCATACTTGTATGTTGTGTGTGTTAATTGTGCATGATTTAAAAGACCGACTAAAGCCTTATTTGTGTCGATTCAAACTGTTTCAAAATGCTACACAGCACAACTTTATTTATCGCTGAGTGATCATGCCCTAGTTGTGACTACATTAGCTGTAGTCAAATTCCAACAGATTGGACGTACATATTGCACTCGCTTTGTGTGTTACCAACTAAGAATCATTGTGTAAATTATGCCAGGTGCAAACAGCAAAATTAAAATGTGTGGTTTGTGTGTAGTTTAAGGTGATTCCAGGCATTTGGACAGAAATCGTTCGATCGCAAAAGAAAAAGAAAATTTAATCCCACCGAATTGGAGGTATTAGAATATCGTATTTGATAGCTGGTTTTGCTGCTGGTAGCTGGTCTAGCTGATGGTACCTGCCGGCTGGTGTAGCTGGTGGTAACTTGTGGTAGCTGGTCTAGTTGGTCTAGCTGGTCTAGCATGGCTGGTTGTAGCTGGTCTTGCTTGTGGTAGCTGGTCGAGCTGGTGGTACCTTTTCAAAGTGTCAAATTCAACCAAAAAAACTAATAATATTTATTTAAAAAAAAAAAAAATCTGTTTTAAGATACATTCCTGAGATTTTGGAAATTCCACTGCATCAGCCTTGGAATTTATATCTATATTTTTAATGCGGATTGTGTTACTGAACCAGTGAGATATGACTAAGTGAATATACTGGTGTTTACAGTAAAACATTTTGTTACACTGTGAGTTCAATTTTGAACGTATCGACAAGCTTGGTATTGTGTTGAAAGTAGACCATCTGAGGATACAGCGATTTCTGAGGTAATTTGGTTTTACGGTCTCTGAGGAGTTAGTTCAGATTTAACGTGTCAGACTATAAAGTCCAACCGATTAACACGTGAACTCAGCTATGTATAAAACTTTCAGTTTTCAAGGAACTTTTTTTTTTATACTTTCAATCATGATGTGATTCATAAGACAAATATTGTATAGAAGTATGATGCAAATTGGTCAAATATTGAGTCAGTTAAAAATAGAAATGTACAGTACTGTTTACAGTTCTCCGTATTGATGCATTGTGAGCTCAGTTTGTAATGTGAAAGTAGACACCAAATAATACACACAGGAGAAAAGCCATATCAACAAGCTTGTGTGTTTTGCACTCTCAAATAGAAACCTATTTTTCATTATATCAAGCGTACAGTCAATGTCAAATCCAAATCATTGCGGTGGCCTTAAAAGACACCAAATAATACACACAGGAGAAAAGCCATATCACTGCTCTGACTGTGGAAAAAACTTCTTTCAACTGATTAACCTTAAAACACATCAAAGAATACACACTGGAGAAAAGCCATATCACTGCTCTGACTGTGGAAAAAACTTTTCTCATTTGAAAAGCCTTCAAACACACCAAAGAATACACACAGGAGAAAAACCATATCACTGCTCTGACTGTGGGAAAAACTTTGCTCGATTGAACAGGCTTCAAACACACCAAAGAATACACACAGGAGAAAAACCATATCACTGCTCTGACTGTGGGAAAAACTTTGCTCGAATCCTCACCCTTCAAACACACCAAAGAATACACACAGGAGAAAAGCCTTATTACTGCTCTGAGTGTGGGAAAAACTTCTGTCATTTGACAAGCCTTCAAAATCACCAAAGAATACACACAGGAGAAAAACCATATCACTGCTCTGACTGTGGGAATAACTTTGCTCGATTGAACAGCCTTCAATCACACCAAAGAATACACACAGGAGAAAAACCATATCACTGCTCTGACTGTGGGAAAACTTTGCTCAATTGTCAAGCTTTAAAACTCATCAAAGAAAACATACATGGAAAAAACCTAGCACTGCTCAGAGTGTTGGAAGCTGTTAAAGGCTGGCAGTTTTTGGGAAATGACAAATAGGCAGTTGTTGCCAGTGCTGGAATAGTTACTTTTTTAGCAGGATTGTCCGCCAGTGAATCACACTTTGTCTGAAGAGCGTGTCTACGTTTGGAGAATAGCCAATAGTAACGCCCTCTCTCTGAAATGACCTGTGATTAGCCAAAGTCTACCGTCAGGGGCTAGATTTTCTGAAGCCTGTAAAAATAGACAAGAGGAGGGCAGGAGTGGAGGTTTTCTCTCAGACCACTTGAATTGCAACGCTGCTTGGTTAATATGGAATTGTTGCCCAATGATGCCCAACGAAAACTGCCTACCCCACCTTTATCTCAGTTGTTCCACTTTAAATAACATAATAAAGAGAGGCCCACACAGGAGAAAAACAACCTGAATCCACTCACAGAATATTGTAATCCATCCACCTCACCTCAAACTGCAAGAGAGTACTGCAACTACTCTGAGACTGCCAGGCGCTTGATGTAAAATATATATACATACAATATTTCCTGACAGCAAAGTAGGTTTTGTATAGCTTATTGAGCAGATTGTCATCTATTAATAAAAAGTTTTCTGTCAATTTTTGTTTTGTTTTAGACTTTCCCATTTTATCATCAATCAAATGTGTTTCCATGTGAGAACATAAAAATTATCCATCAATGATTTTTTTGAATAATAAAGGAGCAGGCTAATTACCTGAACAGATGTGTTTTGATCGTTGTAAGAACTGTACTAGTAGTTGGGAAGACGTTATGTATTACTGTGCGTCACACATTCCCACACGTGATATAATTCCTAGTTATGTTCTCTGTGACAGTCTGACACTGTCTGCCCCCTTGTGGTCATTATGATTTTTTGCTGGTTTTGTGCTGTTCCATGACTAAGCCATGTAAATTGTAAATATTTAATTATTGACCTTTTTCATCCAGTGGTTGAATATCTGGCTGAAGTTTTTATATATTTGTTGCCACAATATGTGGGAAATGATGTATTTGTGTAGTTATTTAAAATAAACTACAAAAAATGTAAGACACTGATACTATTGTGACGTGTAAATCTTTTTGTTGAGATAAAAATTAACCAGCACATACTTTTTACAATGTAAAACAACATATGGAAACACATTAGAGAGCATTTGCTGAATGATACTAGCCAGATCCAGATGGAGTAAGATGGCCAACAACAATGCTACCACGTTACCATGGAGATGCCTGTTTCTCAAACACACCTGAGTTCTGTAGACAGACCAGCTGCACTGACACTCCTCACCGTTCTTTCTGCCCTCTTGTAAAACTTGTGTCCTCAGATGGAATTTGATTGGAAAAGAAGGTGGTCAATTTTGTATTCATGGAACAATAATAAGCTGATAAACTCTCCAAAGACACAGTAGGTTAGTCTGTTATAGTATATAGTACAGGGGCGTAAATAGACTATATGGACAAAAGTATTGGGACACTCCTCTTAATAATTTTATTCAGGTGTTTTGTTGGGTCCCATTGCCATAGGTGTATAAAATCAAGCACCTAGCCGCAGTCTGCCTTTACAAACATTTGTGAAAGAATTGGTCGTTCTAAGGAGCTCACTGAATTCGAACGTGGTACTGTAATAGGATGCCACCGTTGCAACAAGTCAGTTCATGAAATTTCTTCTCTCCTAGATATTCCACGATCAACTGTAAGTGGTATTATTGCAAAGTGGAAACGTTTAGGAACCACAGCAAATCAGCCACGAAGTGGAAGAACACGTAAAGTTACAGAGCGGGGTCGCCGAGTGCTGAGGTGCATAGTGCGTAAAAGTTGCCAAAGCTCTGCTGACTCAACTGCAGAGTTCCAAACCAGCTCTGGCATTAATATCAGCACCAAAACTGTGCGCCGGGAGCTTCATGGCATGGATTTCCATGGCCGAGCAGCTGCATGCAAGCCATACATTACCGAGCACAATGCCAAGCGTCGGATGGAGTGGTGTAAAGCACGCCGCCACTGGACTCTGGAGCAGTGGAAACGTGTTCTGTGGAGTGACGAATCACGCTTCTCTATCTGGCGGTCTGATGGACGAGTCTGAGTTTGGCGAATGCCAGGAGAACGTTACATGCTTGACTGCATTATGCCAATTGTAAAGTTTGGTGAAGGAGAGATAATGCTATGGGGTTGTTTTTCTGGGGTTGGCCTAGGCCCCTTAGTTCCAGTGAAGGGAAATCTTAATGCTTCATCTTACCAAGTAATTTTGGATGATTCTATGCTTCCAACTTTGTGGGTTACTGTTTGGGGAAGGCCCTTTTCTGTTCCAGCATGACCCAGTGCACAAAGCAAGGTCCATAAAAGCATGGTTGGATGAGTTTGGTGTGGAAGAACTCGGCTAGCCCGCACAGAGCCCTGACCTCAACCCTATTGAACACCTTTGGGATGAACTAGAGCGGAGATTGCGAGCCAGGCCCTCTCGTCCAACATCAGTGTCTGACCTCACAAATGCTCTTCTGGATAAATGGGCAAAAGTTCCCACACACGCTCCAAAAACTTGTAGAAAGCCTTCCCAGAAGAGTGGACACTGTTATAGCTGCAAAGGGGGGACCAACTTCATTTTAATGCCTATGAATTTGGAATGGGATGTCATAAAAGCTCCTGTAGGTGTAATGTGTAGGTGTCCCAATATTTTTGCCCATATAGTGTATATTTATTGTATTTGGGGCTTAGTTTATCCCCATTGATAAAACATTTTGGGGCAATTTTTAAGTGCGGAAATAACACTTTCAAATGGCTTCAAATGCAATAGTCAGTCTTAGACTATAACAAACATGAAACAACATCATACGCTCGACATGATTCTTTGTATGTTCCTTGAAGCTAAATTAAGTAGATATTAATATACATAGATGTGAACTATTGCAAAAATAATAAGTTTAATCAGCCACTAAACCATGCATGTATTTTTTATGTAATGATGTGTGCTGTTAATAATAAAAATGAAGATCCTAAACCTGATCGACCACAATGTCTTTCTGTCAGGGTTATAAGGGTTTGAATTGTCCCCAATTCAGTGTAAATAGGGATAAAACAGATGCTTGAAAATTATACATTTTTTATGCTTTTTATTGCTGTTGTCATCGGTAAGCAGGGCTCCTGACATTTTCTCAGGAGTCAGCTACAAAAGGTTAGAGGGCCTTCGTCGTTCATCTCATGCTGGAAAAGTTGGGCTGTGGATGCAGGAGGAAATATGATTAATCTATTGTGATATATTAGGTACCAGTTGTGGTTAATTGTCTCACCATGTTGAGAGTATGTTTCTTACCCGTTAGTGAGTATCCTCAGGTAGATTGTTCTTGACACCAAATATCCATGCAAACAAACCTCAAAACTATTAAATAACATATATGGAATCATGTAGTGAACACAAAAGTGTTAAACAAACCAAAATATGTTTTATATTTTAGATTCTTCAAAGTAGCCACCTTTTGCCTTGATGACAGCTTTGCACACTCTTGGCATTCTCTCCACCAGCTTCATGAGGTAGCCAACAGGAATGCTTTTTAACAAACAGGTGTGCCTTGTCAAAAGTTAATTTGTGGAATTGCCCGCCTTCTTAATGCGTTTGAGACCATCAGTGGTGTGTCCTTTAGACAGTGTTGGTATTCAGTAAATAGCTCTATTTGACTACTGTAATAATTGATATTATGGCAAAGACTGCTCAACTAAGTAAAGAGAAACGACAGTCCATCATTACTATAAGACATGAAGGTCAGTCAATCCGGAATATTTAAAAAACTTTGAATATATCATCAAGTGCTGTCGCAAAAACCATCAAACGCTATAATGAACCTGGCTCTCATGAGGACCACCCCAGGAAAGGAAGACCAAGAGTTACCTCTGCTGCAGGGGATAAGTTCATTAGAGTTGCCAGCCTCAGAAATTGCCAATTAACAGCACCTCAGATTTGAGCCCAGATAAATGCTTCACAGAGTTCAAGTAGCCAACAAATCTCAACATCAACTGTTCGGAGAAGACTGCGTGAATCAGGCCTTTATGGTTGAATTGCGGCAAAGAAACCCCTGCTGAGGCTGACCAACAAGAAAAAGAGACTTGCTTGGGCCAAGGAACACAAGGAATGGACAGTAGACCAGTGGAAATCTGTCAGTGGTCTGATGAGTCCAAATGTGAGATTTTTGGTTCCAACCGTCGTGTCTTTGTGAGACGCAGGTGAACGGATGGAATCTGCATGCCTGGTTCCCACTGTGAAGCATGGAGGAGGAGGTGTGATGGTGTGGGGGTGCTTGGCTGGTGACACTGTTGGCGACTTATTCAAAATTCAAGGTACACTTAACCAGCATGGCTACCACAGCATTCTGCAGCGACATGCCATCCCATCAGGTTTGCGCTTAGTGGGATCATCGTTTGTTTTTTAACAGGACAATGACCCAAAACACACCTCCAGGCTATGTAAGGGTTATTTGACCAAGAAAGAGAGTGATGGAGTGCTGCATCAGATGACCTGGCCTCCACAATCACCAGACCTAAACCCAATTGAGATGGTTTGGGATGAGTTGGACCGCAGAGCGAAGGAAAAGTAGCCAACAAGTTTTTTGTGGGAACTTTTTATATATGGAAAAGCATTCCTTTTGAAGCTTGAAGAGAATGCCAGTGTGCAAAGCTGCCATCAAGGTTTGAAGGCTAAAATCTATTTTATGTTTGTTTGACCTTTTGTGGTATTTTAATATGAGTATTAGGGCGCTTGTAAATAATAAATATATAGTATTATTAGTGGATAGAGATGAATTTGCTTCCAGAGATCTGGAACTGCCATCTAGTGGACAATGGATGGTACTATAGGTTTACTGTTTACTGTGCGTTCGGTAAGAAAGTGTACAGCAAAGACGAAAATACAAGATTATTTTCACTAATTTGTCGTCGCAACTTTCCGCTCACTTTCTCCCTTTGCCTTTGGATATATCTCCCTTCGATCTTTCACTGGTCATCCCGTCTTTACCTCGGCGCTGGTGAGTGGTCAGAAGTGAAGTCGCGTGAGTGGCTGCTTGGATCACTACGCAGAACATATTTTAATTTCACTTTCATGTAACGAATATTGTTCTGCCTAATTTTTTGGGCTTCGTAAAACTGAATAGTCAACCTCAGTTAACTGGATTGTCCATGTTAATTTAGCTGTCTCTGATATTCAAACAATACAGTAGAAAAGAATAGCCTACTTTGATGACAGTTGAAAATCTGTGAAAAAAGTAAGTACTTTCTTTTTAAGTATAGGCTATTGAATTGCCTATTTCCTGTTAGCCTTTGTATTGTGTTCTCATGTAAACTACTTTTTTTTTTCCCCCGTTTAAAATGAACTAATCATTACGCCTATAAATATTTCGATCGAATCGTTATGAACATAATATCACCTGAAGTTGTAGTGTACATTTTCAGCAACTTTATTTTGAGTATATTCATGACAAGTTTTTCCCTTTTGTAACATGAGTTTTAAACACAATTATGTGGTTCATAAAGAAATGACATTCAGTGTATTTGAATAAACATTATAAATTACAGTTCAGCCTATTGTCCTAAATCTAAAAAGGTTGTCCTGCTGATATGGTCTTAGTAGACAGTGTCTTTAAAATGGACAGTCTTTGTTTACCACTGCAAAGCAAAGTTTAATTGACATGAAAAGGATATATTTTTTAGTCGACCATATTGGACTATATCGCAACCTCCATAATCCTGAGACTCCATTGTTCTCTTCATTATTTGTGAATAGAGATAAATTTGCTTCCCGAGATCCGGAACTGCCATCTAGTGGGAAATGTATAGTACTGCAAGTTTACTGTTCAGTGTGCGCTCGGTTAGAAAGTTTACAGCAAAGACGAAAGTACAAGATTATTTTCACTACTTTGTTATTGATACTTTCTGCCTTTGTCTTTCGATATCGCTCTCTTTTATATTTCACTGGTCCTCTCGTCTTTACCTCGGTGCTGGTTAATGATCAGAAATTACGTGGCTGCTTGGACCCTACAGAACATTGTTTAGTAAAAAGGATTCAATATTAATTTGAATAGGGGAATACCAGAGGTAACATAATGCACTATCAGATTATGTGATTAGTAATTTGTGTCAAAATTTAGCCATTCAGTCTTGGGACCGCTGTGACTACATTACCAAAGAAATGACATACTCCTAAACTAACACTACTACTGAACATTTTGGAGGACTAACAATATGAGTAACAATTCAATAAAAGTTGGCAAACTTCCGAACACGTCAATCCAACCGTCACACTGTGGAGGTGTGTGACCTCATGCACATGATTGACTCTATATGTGATCTGCACTTTAGCCACACGATGAATATAAATACGTATAGAAAATATATTTGCTATTGTTATTCAGATGAACTCTATTTTATAATTATTTGGTATACATGTGGACTGAACAGATGAGACCGTACGGAAAGGATCCTTTGGGAATGTTACATCCTTGGTGCCCTCACATTGCTAGCTAAAGTCAACTGGATGACTATTATGGTTGTGTGTGTCTGTTCCAGTAGGCTACTCCCATAACATTTGCCTGGGAATCACAAACATGCTGACAAGAACAGTATGTGGATATAATATGAATGCAGTTAGTACAATAGCTATGATGGTTATTTTTAAATTATACTACTTTTTAACTCTAAGAGGCATCCAGGGAAGGATTACAAGGAAAATAAACTTCATTCCAGGTGATGTCCCTACCTCACACACCACCCTGTCATGTGATCATTGTTATTTGTTTGTCTAGGAGTGGAGATTCCACCATGAATCTAAAACCAGTCTGTCTGGAGAGAGAGAGGAGGGGGGCCCTGCCTCTAAAACCAGTCTGTCTGGAGAGAGAGAGGAGGGGGGCCCTGTCTCTAAAACCAGTCTGTCTGGAGAGAGAGAGGAGGGGGGCCCTGCCTCTAAAACCAGTCTGTCTGGAGAACATGACAGCCAGACCAAAGCTAAGAGGTAAGATGAGGATTTCTAATCCCAGGGGCCTCATTTATAAAACGTAGGGTTCATGTCAAAAGGCTGCGTACGGATGAAACACAGAAAGGGTGAGCACAAAAATATTCAGATTTATAAAACAGTGCACACACACGTCTCACACTGGTTTCTCTTTATGAATCACAATCAACTCGGTCATTTAGCGCACGTGAGTGTTCAACTTGTCCCCCCTTTTAACACACATAGTCCTATAAATAGTCAGTGAAATGCCCCTAATTAATATGAATCCATACTCAGGAACAAATCCTGGCATACGTGATAAAGGCAAATTGCTAAGGGGTGCATGCCCGGGCACTCTGCACGTAGACACACACACACACACATACACACACATACACACACACACACGTACAGTCACCAGTCTGAGCAACGGTCATGTTGTGTACTCCAGGGAACTGTTCAAATACAATGGGTGAGAGCTGATATTTTGATTAATTTTACACAATGGTATCAATTACATCATGTTTCTCGAGATTCATACTTCTTCCATCAGAGTTGCAGTTTCTAATTTCTCCAGTTTCGTGGACACGCATGGGTAAAAGTGTCCGCACATTTTCCTGTCACATTTATTTTTTATAAATCCCAAAGTTTGTAGAGAAAGTGTCGTACGCCTTCTTTGGTGCGTACATGAGGCCCCAGGACTGTTCTCCATCTCAGTGCTCAGCAGTGATATCATGACATCACCATTAGTCAGAGTAAAATGTCTGTCTGTGTTGTGTTGAAGTTCACTCCAGCAGGAGAGACCAGACTCCCCTGTACCCAGCTGTGTCTCCATGAAGAGTGACTGGTCTATGGATCCTCCTATTACCTTCAGTAAAGGAGTTGTGACCACTGAGCCAGGGTATGAACCTCAACATTACTGGTAGTTACTTTACACCACAGTCATCCAGTGTCCTTGAGTTACTTGAAAGGCGTTTTATAAATGTTATGCATAATATGTTATGAATAATTATTATTATATAATTATATAATATGGGTCAGTTATTTTGGACCAGGGGCAAGTAAGTAACATGACACAAACACAGGAAAAAGGCAAGTACTACATACATTTTAATATACAGCAATAAATTTATTACATGGTGGTACTACACAATACATTTTAATATGGTCAGAGTTAAAGAATTAAAGAATACAGTGTTAAATGGTGGTCCTCCTGTGTTTCTACCAGGGTCCAGCAGGAGAGACCAGACTCCCCTGTACCCAGCTGTGTCTCCATGAAGAGTGACCGGTCTATGATGAAGCCTATAGTGTTCAAAGATGGACACCACTCTACTGATCAGAGGTCAGTGTTTTAGGATA